>JAUMHH010205419.1:0-28371 GCA_032359455.1 Chlamys rubida
TATTTGACCGCATCAATCAGTGTCGATATTTGACCGCATCAATCAGTGTGTCGATATTTGACCGCATCAATCAGTGTCGATATTTGACCACAGAAATCAGTGTTTCGTTATTTTACCAATAATTTGCGCCGATCAACATTTGTCATACAATGTTTTCGTTAAAGACTTGGACTACGTCAACCTGTTTTAACACTCAGATAGTGCTTAGTACTATCTGAGTGTTAAAACAGGTTGACGTAGTACTACTACTCTATGTAAAAGTACACATTACCAAGGCATGTGTACTTTTCATATAGGTTATCACACCAACGAATTAATTATCGTGATATACACGTGAATCCGTATGAACGATAATGTTCTATTGCCGAGTCAAATATTAGAAGTACATTTTATATTTTTTATCGAATGAGTTTCACCACGAGCATTGACATGTGGTCAGTCAAGGGGAGGTAACACATGTCAGCACATGACATCAGCACATGACGTAATTAATGGCCAATTGATTGACTAAACATTGAAAAGATTTCCTGGTGACCATTGCTGTTTAAAAATAAACAATGTTTATTTACAAGTGTGTGGATATTTATTAATGCGGAATTAATATATTTACCCACGTTTGGCAAATTTATTGACATTTGTTTGCCGACAAATGATCAAAGACATCCTGTAAATATTTTTTACGAAATATTTATTTATCAGTTTGCTTATATTTCATAATGTTTATAAGTGAGTGAGAAATTTCATAAAAATTATTTGATTTCTGACGAAGGTATTTGTTATCCTCATTCAGAATGAAGCATCCGTTCACAAAGGAAACTCCAGGTTATGTAGATAAATGCTGTGCTATCTAGGGGTCGAAGAGTGATAGGGGTTAAGGTACACTACTGGATAGGGAAATGGTGGGGGATGGGTCTTTAAACACGACTGCTTGAGTTTGTTTGACGAAATACGAACCATATTCAGAAAAACAAATCCCCCTGGATGAGGTCATTCGATGCGGTATATATGACGGACAATACATTCTCCCTGGGATTGGAACCAATAGGAATAGTAATGGCAATCAGTTCAACTTCTTGTCCTTTTTCTAATAAGCGTATGTTCGCCATGATTGGTGTAAACGAAACGAACAGCTGTTATTTTATTCGGGTTGATTAAATTCCAAAATGGCCGCCTTGACCTCTAATTGGCCGAGGCATTATCGACAGCTTAATTTCCATCAAGCCAATTTTGACAACTTTTATATAAATGTTTTTATCAGAGCACCAGACCAAGTGTTGCTATTTTCTGACCGATTGGTAATGAAATATGGTTGCAAGCCCTTTGATTGTCTGAGTATGGCCTTTTCAACACCTCCCAAACTTCCACATGGTCATTCGTAACCAACTTTAATACTGTTAATTTTTCAGGATGATTCTAAATTTTAAAAAAAAGTGTCCCTATGTCCTCAGATGTTTTGAATTCCAACCTATCTATTCTAACAGAACGTCGTCAGAATGTTACAGTCATTGTCCTAATACACTGTTTTGATTTTTGGTCAAATAAGAAATTTCAGATAGCAATCATGGTTTCAAATTTTGCAGAAACACTTTAACTTTTCCCCTTGTAACTAGATAACAAGCAGGAAAACGTCAGCAACACAGGTTGAATGGGTATTTTGTTTTTTAAGAATTACAAGGGACACCCCAAAATATAGCGTAACAAAACGGATTGATAAGTATCAGGTGCTTTTAGAAAACTGAACATACTCCCAACGTCAGCAACACAGGCTAAATGGGCCTCTTGTGTTTTTTTAAGAATGGCAAGGGACACTCCCGAACTATAACGTAACAAAACGGACGGATACGTATCCGGTGCTTTAAGTGTAGCTTAACATACTCCAAAAGTCGACAATACAGGCTAAATGGGCCTCTTGTTTTAAGAATGACAAGGGACAATCCGGAAATATGATTAACAAAACGGACGGATACGTATCCGGCGCTTTGTTTTAAGTATATTTTACATACTTCATAGGGTCGTAAACAGTTTAACTTTAACAGAAAAAAAAAGTTTCGATGTTAATATCAAATTTTGTTTAATACTTACAATTGTCACTGCCCAGCTATTACATAAGGTATACCTTGTTCAAATCCGCATATCTTTTTATCTTTAAAATATAAAATTTCAATTTCCTGTCAGATCACGTGACTTCCGGTATGTATTGAGTATGCTTTAGCTGTCATTGATCTAAACTTCCTTTGTGTAGTTTTCAGAACACGTGATACGTCAATCGTGAATAGGACTCTCTTTGTTCCCACATCCAGGTGTTTTATACTTTCATTTGATGTGGTTATATTAAATTTTTTATCTAAATGAAATATTGTACCAGATATTTGTCTGAGGAGTGAAACCTGTGTCCATAGACCTTTCATAATTTTTATAATCATAAACGAGTCCTTTATCGAAACCCCAGGCTGTTACAGAATACTCCCCACAGTTGTTTATTGTGACAGCTGAAAAAGAAGATAATAAATATTTACTAACTCATTAAGCTTTACGACAACTAAGGCTAACCGAGGCCTGACAACCCTCAGAAACCATGCTGAATATTCGAACAAAGATCGTTATTTCTAGTCCAGACACAACACAGACAGCTAGTTCTTGTCGAAATAAAACAGAATATTGTCTAAAAAAAATCACCAAACTTTTCTTTATAAAATACATGTTTAGCCAACAGCTTATCTTCAACATGTTCCTCAAATGCTGTCTATATTAATTTGTATGCATTAATTAAAAACTTGTTTTTTGTATGAATGCTCAACAATCCCCCTTAAAGAGGCGATTTAGTCACCCTAAAATTTCAACCCCCTGATAGGTTATATTCAAATACCCCAAGTAAAGATAGGAACTTATATATGTAGTTTGGATATATTGAACTTGTTCATTAGCTATTAAAATGTACCATAGCGAGATTAGCGTAGTTAATAGTAAGATGTCTTCATAAAATTAGTTCACCGGACTTATAACATGTCATTCTCTTAAGCGACCCAAATTCATATAACGAAATGACATATTATCTGAAGTTCATATATATACCTAGGCCATGGAGCTTAATTTCTCCTTTACTAGGTTAAGAGAGGCTTACTAGACTTAAAATGATATTGATGTTTCCATGCGAAACGACTCAAATTATAGTAAAATTCCCTGGTAATATATATTAGCAGATTATAAACAAAAAAACCAAATACTACGTTACCTAAATCGATCAATGAACTATAAAGGAGGTGCCATTTCATAACTGTTTGTGATGTCATGAATGCGTTATACATGTTATAAACAGTGAAACTGAAAAGTGCTTTAATGTTTATAACATGTCTAGCATTTACATACAAAAACATTCAATGTTACGAAAAGACAGTTTATATAAAGTGTATGTGTTCATAACGGTCACAAGGCCCTTGGTTTTGCATATATAAACTGGTAAAATATGTTACCCGGGCATTTTACTATAATTTTTGTGTATTGCCATAGCAACAATCATCTACTTTTGAGGCCGGCATGCCACTCTATAGCTAGTTATAGAGAAATTAAGCTTCGCATGATGGTATAAATGAACTTTATATTATATGTCATTTCGTAGCTTTCAGTTGGGCTTCAAAAGTCATTGACTCGGAGTTATAAGTCCGATGAACTATTTTGATGAAAACGTCAGCCTTAATGTCCTAATGTTGACTATATGTTAACCTCGCTATGGAACATTTTAATAGCTAATGTACAAGTCCAATATATTTAAATTACGTGTATTAGTTCCAATATATTTAAATTACGTGTATTAGTTCCAATATATTTAAATTACGAGTATTAGTTCCAATATATTTAAATTACGTGTATTAGTTCCAATTTTTAGTTTGAGTCTTTTAATATTTATCATTGGGTTGGAATTAAGGAAGACTATAGTCTCCTTCACGGGGCTTGTTGAGTAATTGTTTGTACTTATTTCTGTTTATACATGGCTACGGTTTATAACGGTTCTGTATTACTAAGGGTTCTCTTTTATACAAGTTTCTGCATTTAACAGGCTATGGTTTATACCGTATTTTCTGTATAAGACAGGGCTATAGGCTGTGGTTAAATATATATACGAGTTTTTGTATTACACAGGGTTGTGGTTTGTGCCGGTGACTGCTTTATACAGGGTTAGTGGCTTACACAAGTTTCACTATTACACAGGGTTGTGGTTTGTGCCGGTGACTGCATTATACATAATTATTGCTAATACTTGTTTCCGTATTACACAGGGTTGTGGTTTGTGTCACTGACTGGTTAATACATGTTATGGCTAACACAAGTTTCCGTATTACACAGGGTTGTGGTTTGTGTCACTGACTGGATTATACAGGTTATGGCTAACACTACGTTCCGTATTACACAGGATTGTTGTTTGTGTCACTGACTGGATTATACAGGTTTAATGGCTGACACAAGTTTCTGTATTACAAAGGGTTGTAGTTTGTGTCACTGACTGGATATTATACAGGGTTTAGGCTAACACAAGTTTCCGTAATACACAGGGTTGTGGTTTGTGTCATATACTGGATTATACAGGGTTAGTGGCTAACACAAGTTTCTGTATTACAAAGGGTTGTGGTTTGTGTCACTGACTGGTTAATACAGGGTTAATGGCTAACACAAGTTTCACTATTACACAGGGTTGTGGTTTGTGTCACTGACTGGTTTATACAGGGTTAGTGGCTAACACAAGTTTCTGTATTACACAGGGTTGTGGTTTGTGTCACTGACTGGTTTATACAGGTTATGGCTAACACAAGTTTCTGTTTTACACAGGGTTGTGGTTTGTGTCACTGACTGGATTATACAGGGTTCTGTTACTCTTTTAAACGTAAATAAATACAATTATGTATGTAAGCAATATATTTTGTACAAATTTTGTTTGACAACCTAATATATATGTTAAAATATCGTGCTTAATCACAAAACGCTCTTTTATGAAATGATGACAAATCTATTTTATTCCTGATGAAAACACCGATATTTTGTAATAGTTGTGTGACACTATTCTTGTCTTTGGCATCGAAGCAAATGTCAGTGATGTTCGATGTTTGAATTTTAACAATTATTTTTTTAATGTCTCTAATCGATTAGTTTTATCTTTCGTGCCACACATTAGTTAGTCCTTTACCTCTGTCGACTGTTATATTAGACATCTTATCGCAGACATTCGTTCCAGGCTGCTGAATATTCCCACGAAAAAAAGCCTCCCGAGGACTGAGAATCATCATTGTCTCACACACGCTCAAGTGTCAGAATGACTTTGAAGCAGGATTTCCTGGGATTTTTTTTGTAATCATATAACTAGAATGACAACAATTTTGAATATTTTTATGACTTTTTACAGAACGACCCTGGGCAATATAGCAATGGATTTTTTCCATTAAGGCGGACCCGAAAATGACCGAAATCAGGGGATATTATCACCAGTGTTAAGATTTTTCTGTCTTTCTTTGCAAGAGAGGAAGTAATATCCTTCTCGTCCTTTTTTTAACTTCAGAGAATCAAATACTAAGATTAATGGCGGATGTAACCAATGTAAGATCAGTAAACAAAACCGGTTGTTTGTTTGTATTCACGTGGAGTTGAAATATTTTTGGAAATGGTTAGGTTAATTTAGATGTATTAGCATATTATCATTCAATATACCTTTATACATTTATGTATATATACAGTATGTGTTTAAAAAGTCTCGATATATGTCGTCAACTTTTTTACGAAAAACTCATATATGCAATTTTCTCGGTAATTGTTGCACAACATTTTTTTTAAAGAAATCCACAATATATAATTATATTAATTTCCAAATAAAAATACTTGAACATTATGCAACTGATTTGGTTTTAATGAAATACGAATTTCTTGATGTTTGTATAGGTTTTGCCCTGATCAATGGTTGTTTAAGTGGCACTCCCGGACAATACAGAATTGCATAATGAGTGTACGTCTGGGACCCGTATAAATAGTAGGGACGGCTTAAAGTCATTTCCAAGCTGTTGTCATATAAAACGCGTGCGATCTCTCGTCTTTGCGGTTTTCTTTATTTACTAAGATTTTTTTTTTATCAAAATTAATAAGAATATGTACATCTGCCACAGCTGGTATGTATGGAAACCAATATGTTTCACCGCGTAAACATTTTTTTCTGACGAAATCACTTAACGCTAGACAAAAAACAAACAATGAATGAGAGATGTAGCCCAAAAGTACGGTAATTATTCATTCAACATCAGGCTAAAAAATATACAAACACAAAATTGTATTCAAAGTTGCCTTCGTACAATGTAGCCTTATTTATCGACGGTTATAAAGTACATGTATCACGTGATACTCTCGTGTAGGTGTAACATCTTGAAATACAATCTGTGTATATAATTCATAATATTATATTATGCGTGGACAATGATCATGCGATTATACTTACGGCATATCTGGTGAATTGTCTGTCACCTTCAGAGTAATGTCCTGATCTTGACCTTGACCTTGACGATTTTTGTACCATCCATCCTCGATAACCAGAGGTTACGCTCCCTTTCGCTCGTGCAGGTTATGATCACTTTCGCTCGTGCAGGTTACGCTCACTTTCGCTCGTGTAGGTTACGCTCACTTTCGCTCGTGCAGATTATGCTCACTTTCGCTCGTGCAGGTTACGCTCACTTTCGCTCGTGCAGGTTATGACCACTTTCACTCTCTGCACGAGCGAAAGTGAGCGTACCATCCTACAATGTGTTTTATTTCTTCATCAAATTTGTGGAAAAGACAACGGACAACGATTGTGTGTTTACGTGTTTATATGCAAGCTACTTCTTTGTTGTGATAAGATTGAGGTCTTTCTTCTAAATAAGTTACCTGTGGTTACTCCATTCGGTATAGTTATACTTGTGTTTGTCATATCGTCAACAATGCACATGAATATACAGGTACATATGTATGTACGTGAAAAGAAACAAAGAACTATCAATGTGATTTTAAAAAAACCCAGAAAGCTGAATCATTTGTTTTGAACTTAAACGACATACTGATTTCTCAATATAAATATACCCCAATTACTGGTCTTTGAAAAAAAGTTTCACTTGGCGACTGTGTTCTGTATAGTTCATACACCCATGCAACATCTTTTTGCAGAGCCGTGCATAAATGATTTTTAGACTTGATTCAAAAATATCGTTTTCAATTAAAACTCCTTTAAAATCCTACATGCATAGTCTTGCATACATGTGCTTTTGTTTTGTTTATACATTACATTTCTTGTTTTAAAGTTCAGTGAACAGGTGCGCTGTACAGGTAGAGTAATCAATTTGCAACTATGGTCCCTTAACTCCCAATCGATATGGAGTAAATGTTTTTGTCTTCATTTTTTAACATTTATATTTGGTTAATGTTATAGTACTCACTGCTCAAAATGCTGTTTTTAATTTTTTTTTTTTTAAAAGTAGTCCTGTTTTGTGTCCTACCTGTCATGAAAATGCTGCATATTTTTACCTTGTATACCGTATGTCATGTTGCAATTTGCACGACAATTGCGCAATGTAGACATTTGCAGGATTCAGGTATTGATTAGGCCGGCTGAGTCCCTGACACTCGGTAGGTATCCGGCTACATTGACCTGACCTTGAAATCTCACATATGAACAAAGATGGAATTTTAATCGCCATCGTCGAGTTGGTATTTTCTCTGACTGAAGTAGGATCGAAATGCGATTTTAAATCGGTATTGATAATACCAAACTGACATTTATACCAAAAAGAATTTGAACTTCTTGAAACTATTGAAACTTTTTTTTTATTTTATATTCAAGCAAACAGCTTCAATGGGATTTCTAAGAAAATGTTTAAATTATAACTGAAAGACGAATACGATTGCCAATGTTTAACTTTGAAGATTGAAATGCAGGGTGTAATTTGAATACATTCTTTGCGCAGATAAAAAGCATTGTCAAAGTACTTTTCTGGTTACAAATATCTTGAAGGACGAAGCAAAATGGACGATGTTCCGTTCTATAATGAAACATAATTTCCCACAAATAGAACACGTTTTAACCAAATTCGAACACAATCAGATGAAAATAAAGTGCATCTCCATTAGTAACATTTTCGGCTAATTCTAACTCTTAGTTCCAGTCTAAGACGTTCACACAACAGCTAAGATCATATGACGATGGCGTCTAAAGATGATGGGGTCATTCAACAGCAAAGGTCATGTGACGATGGTATCCATATATGGTAGGACAGTTCATGATCAAATCAAGGACCACTTTACGTCATAGCCTGGAAACGTTAGCATGGTACCATAATTAGTAACATAAATCCTGACAACGGTTTACTAGAGGTACCTATGGGGACAAGCGTAAGTAAAGGAGAAACGAATAGACGGGAGTCCCAAAGGTTGCAATGTGGTTGCAACAGCTAAATTTTGGCCCCTTCAAGGTCACCGACGAGTGCGCAAGGACTCAGACACTCGATTATACAGGGGACCCATACACGTCACATCATATTGACCATTTAAGTGGAAACAAAAGGTCAAGGTCTTTTCTTACGAATTACTATCGATTTTTGTACATAAACCCTCCGGACAATATCCAATATAACGTTAAGAATCACAGCAGCACAGACTTATGTAATTATGAATCTTTGTTGCCTATGCCTGAACGAGTCCAGCGTACGGTTAATATGTGACACTTATGCATTGGTAAGTATTTGACGGCGAGAGGATACGACATTTACGTGACGCACAAAGTTATGCGGGAGGCTGACCACCAAGTTGGAGTTGACATCACCCGACATTTTAATCCGACAGCTGTTTGCACGTATCTGTAGGAGCAAATCCTCTATGATCCGAGAACAGGAAACGATCTCCAGTCTAATATTGTCTCAAGTTTTGACTTAACCAATCACATGAATGACGTCATGAAAAGTGACGTCATACGTGATTGGCTAAGCAAAACGAAAGTCTAAAATCATATCATGATCTCGAGGCCTGGGCCCTTATCCATGAAACCGTTCGCATGCTCAAGCATGGATTCTGTGCCCAAACCCACATTCTTGTACTTTGCTTAAATCATGTCAAACGACCAAAAAGTCAAATATAAACATTGAAAACAGTATTCAGCTTTACGTCTCTTCTAAAGGTTTCCAAATCATTGACAACTTTGTTTTTTTTGTTAAATACGGGAACAAGAAATAAGGCTTGAGCACAAACTTCGTGCTTAAGCATGATAATGCTTTCATGAAATACGGGCCCTGGTATACGGCGATACATGGAATTTGTAGTCGTTTGATTTGTAACATTTCTATTTTCTTCAATTCTTGTATAGCTTATCAAGAGCCTCTTTTAGAAGCTGATTTTCATTCAACTGTACCACTTCATGACAAAAACTCAAGCAGACCATCCAAAGTCACTTTGATACTCGAAGAAAAGGGAAAATATTCTAACTGTATATGGAATTCTAGAGTTATGTAAAGAGGAATTGTTATGGATATTGAGTTTGGAGATACGAGCTCTTGCATGCAACGCTAGAATGCATGATGCAAAAACTGTTATTAAAAGCATAAATTTTTCGTGTTTGAAGTAGGAAGGAGACTTTTTAATGTTCGTCCCGATGTTTTGTTCCACCATGCACTCATGTATCGCAGAACCGTATCAAGTGTTCGGCGCTGCATCTGTTGCGCAATAAGTCGGCTGGGCAACCGCAGGTTCGGCAGCTTACACTGGTAATCGTTTACAACTCAGTGCTTACTTAATCCGTAGACAACCAAGGATGAAATGCGATTTTACAAAACACTACACATTTCACCATTAAATAAAAACGATATTCTTTTATCCCAATGTTCCAGTATTCAGCTCAACTATATCATATTTTATCGTTTCTAAAATGTTTTCTCTTCTATAACCGCCACTGGCCGTGTGATATTTAGCATGCTTGCTTCCGTGGGGTTCGTCAAGGGGCAATCGTGCTAGTCAAGGGGCAATCGTGATAGTCAGTGGTAAACAAACAAAATAAAAATATTAAAAGTTGCACGAAAAACAATATTTTGACTACATATTTTTGTTTATACATGTTTGTCGACGCCTGATAAACAATAATTTATCTGATTTTGTCTTAGGAAAGAGAGAATGAGAGAGACAGAGAGAGAGAGAGAGAAAATTCCACTCATGCACTCCGGCTTCAGTTACACCTCCCTCCCTTAATTTCTCTGACCACGTGTGCAACATGCATAGCATATTTGTCGTCGGAACATTAAAGAGCCAACAAACGTTAATTGATACGGGATTTATCGTAAAGAATATGACTGAAATATCATAGTCGTCATGTTTCAGTAAGATCTCATTTCCTGTGTCTGGAACATGTCTTAGGCATTAGTCACTTAATTTTTTTTATCACGATAAAAAGTTGATTTTATATTGCCAAATTAAGATAATGCTTCTTTGAACTTAATTCTACAACATAACGTCACATGTCTGTTGACTTTACCTAAACAATTTATAAAAAAACACATTGATGCTTTCAATGCAAATACACCCTCATGCATACCGAACTTATTGCATCGTAATAACTTGTTTACGTAAATGAACGCATTTGTTAGGGTATTAATTGCAGGAGAAAGAGATAAATACGTTACAAAACCCACGTGTGCGTTTTTAATAGGATTCAATGCTTTCCACAACAAACCTTGATTTTTGACTACCGGTATAGTGTAAATGTAATTTTGTTTGCGGGTCCGAATTTTGGCGGTTCATCTAAGATTTGCAACTGGATAAAAGACATCTTCCCGTCCAACATCTGTGTTAAATGATGAACCGTTGGCCTAATCTTTGCACAAGTTCATATAACAATCGCCAAGAGGGTTGTAACATATGTACATTGCCCTTTAAAATATATGTACGTTAAAAATGGTGAAAGAATGTATAAGACCAGCAATGATTTGCGGTGTTTAGCGGCGCAATTTAAAATGAACTAACACAAATGTAAATAAACTTGAGCCCAGTAAAACCTACCAAAACTACAAATAGACAGTATACATATCTTATATTTAACACCTAAAGGGCCTATAAACGTAACTTCCTGGTCCGTTGATATGTTTGTGTCTCGTGGTAATCTACACTGATCAAACAACTTATCGTTCAAAAGAAAAAAAGAGGTAAGGTTAGTTTTGTATAGATAAACGTATATCGTGGTTTTAAAGTCCACACAATCTTAGCTACTGGGAGTGATACATCACACCACTTTAGTCTATATTGCGGACACATTCCATACATTATGTAACAGAGGATCGATTTGTTGGCTGGATGTTTCTTTAAAGCGTCAGACATATCACTGGGGTATTATAATACAAAGCAAAGTGTAGTTTGTTTTGAATTTTACATTTTGAAATGTCGATAAAATCTTTGAACTCCAGTGTCAACATTTTAGTTTGTTTTCTTATTCATTTTTGTTATCGAACGCATCTCTTATTTTTGAAGCAATCAAAATGTTACGTATTTAATCTAGATACGGTTTGCACGTTGCCTCCAATTGTATTCCATCGGTTGCTGTTGTACTCCCCCTCTTCTGGTATCACTCTTTGTCTCTGGTTATACCTAAGTGTCCCCTGTTGTACCTAAACGTCTCTTGTTATACTTAAACGTCTCTTGTTATACTTAAACGTCTCTTGTTATACTTAAACGTCTCTTGTTATACTTAAACGTCTCTTGTTGTACCTAAATGTCTCTTCTTGTTATACTTAAACGTCTCTTGTTATACTTAAACGTCTCTTGTTGTACCTAAATGTCCCTTGTTGTACCTAAATGTCTCTTCTTGTTATACTTAAACGTCTCTTGTTATACTTAAACGTCTCTTGTTGTACCTGAACGTCTCTTGTTGTACCTAAATGTCCCCTGTTTTACCTTAACGTCTCTTGTTATACTTAAACGTCTCTTGTTATACCTAAACGTCTCTTGTTGTACCTTAACGTCTCTTGTTGTACCTAAACGTCTCTTGTTATACTTAACTGTCTCTTGTTATACTTAAACGTCTCTTGTTATACTTAAACGTCTTTTGTTGTACCTTAATCTCTTGGTGTACTTAAACGTCTCTTGTTGTACGTTAACGCCTCTTGTTATATATAAATGTCTCCTGTTGTACTTCCCAGTCTTCTGGTATTACTCTTTGTCTCTGGTTGTACCTAAACGTCTCCTGTTGTTCCTCTTTTTCTCCTGTTGCACTTCACCGTCGTCAATTGGTTTTGTATCATACTGCCCCTTGTGTACATCACCGTCTCTTGTCGTATCTAGTAATCTTCTGACTGTTCTTGAAACTATTTAACCTGTTCTCTGATTTTGGAGACACACATATTTTTCTCCTGCATGTTCCCATTTCTGCCCTTTAATATTAGTCCCCAACCGGTTCCCGGTGGCACCCCGTCCGTCCGTTCTTCCGTCCGTCATATCTTCTATACTATTTTACCTGGAATAGCCACATTTGGTGCACAAGGACATCTTGGGATGGCGGAGTGCAGAGTGCAAGAGTTAGGTCACTATGACGTCACTCTGATATTTTCTTTGACCTTTGACCTTAACTTTTGAACAAAAGTTGTCTGGGGCATATCTTCTATACTATTTCACCTGGAGTGTCAAGATTTGGTGTTCAAGGACATTTTTAGATGGCAGAGTGCAAGAATTAGGTCACTGTGATCTATGACTTCACTTTTGACTTTTACTTTCGAAAAAAGTTTGACATAAGTGTACTGTTTGTTAAATATAGAAATCATTGTCGGTGGGGGGCTATGGATTGCCTTGCAATACTTTTCCTTGTTATTACGACTTTACTCTCGGAAATGTAAATAACATGTAGTGTAATGTTATCGTGTTTACAATAGTAGGTCGTGTATCAACTTAAGATCTATCTGACAGGTTTAAAAGACTGGCTTGCCTACCTGCCTGTGCTATTTATAGATAAATTAAACATAACCGCTACCCGGAAGCTTTTTTCAAACCTAAAATAGTGCCTACAAACTGTCAGGCTTAATAAAGGACGACGTGAAGAGTTTTGCTTGTTTTTCTTCAATAGGAGTGTAATATTAACTACCTTTTTGTCAAGTTTAAGCATTAAATGGCTGGTATTGTCTAAGTTTATTGAAAAGCTGCACATTTTTATCATCGAACAAGATTTCTGTATCCCTAACAAGGCTTTGAAGGTCAAAACAACATTTTTTTTATATTGAAATATTCAAAATATTTATATTCAAGAAGGTTGTTGTTGTATGTGTAAAGTGCGTGCCTGTCTCTGCCGGGGCCGTCCGTCTTCTCAGCGCGCCAGTTTGTAAACCTACACTCGATCGAAATCTTGTGAGTCGGCTTAAATTTGAATCTTTCAATGTTAAGATTGCATGAGAAAATCAATACAAACTGAACAGACTGATCGATTTTACCGGGTTTCATTTTTAAAGAGTTTTGTTTGTTCTCCAATGCAACGCCGCAGCCAGTAGTGTGTGCACGTGCCCTTCACGTGAGATTGTTGTCAACATTGACAACTGAAGCTCTTGCCAAAAGCATGCTAATGGTTTAGATTTTGCATGGAGTAGGGAAGGCGTGCATCATCTGTACAAGCGTGACTTCATAGAACATATTGAAGTTGAAAGGGTCGATGGTTTGTTCAACGGAATACGAATTTAGTATGTATTTATGCATTTGCAGATATTGATTTGAACACAAGGTTATGCCTTATAAGATAAAAATAATTGACAATGCACGGATAAAGAAGTCGGCAGTTCTCGAGTGGTCAGGAATGTATTTGTCGTTGGGCATTAAAAAATCATTGTTCTGTACAATGCATTTTCATGACAGAAAAAGCAGGAGGCTCCGCCTTCCATTGGTTATATGTATGACGACTGACATACAAAATTACAAATGCATTTAACAAATCACAAAACCCACCTAGTATTACAGTAGTCATTCCAATGCTTTATGATAAACATTAGTAATGTCGCCTAACGTCTCGCTGATTTGCCACGGGTTGCAAATGTATTTCGGTGTTTTCACGTCGGCGAAACGTATAAGGCCATATAAGGCCAGTGTCTAGTGACACGCTATGGATAGAGATAAAGAGAAAATAACACCGCTGTTCCTACAATGTGTAGAGGACACAATGGCACCATGTAGAGCTTATGTCCTACCCTCCAGGTTTGGAAAGAGAAATGGCCTGCTCTAATACACTGCATGATCGTATTGAGCGACATGTGTGTTCGACCGCATGCACATTGCGGACAAAAAGAGACCAAACAAAGATAGGCTGCCCTTACTGTTATATTTTAAACTTTAATCTTTTATGCTCTGTCGTTTTATACACGATCTCCTTATAGAGGTGTCTCCCTGCCAGGGACATTTGGTTAGCCCATTGGCACGTGACCGGCCGATGTATCAAGAAATGATCTTTTGGTGAGATGATAGTGGCTTTATGTTTAGAGGATGACATGGGCACATCATCTTTGCTGCTGTTAAGACGTAGAAGAAACGAAGAAATGGATTATTTCTTTGACTTCATTTATTTTCAGTTATAATACTGAATAAGTTAAAAGCAAAAGACTTGAATACATGACCCTTACTCAAACCAAGTGCATTCTTTTTGTCGACAGTAAAATAGTGTTAGTTGGGCAGACACATAAGTTAAGGACTGACCTCAAACAGCAGGTTTTATGACACCCAATCCCTAGAGGAGCGAAAAAAGATATTTGAAAATACAGAAAAAACGGATAAAATCTACTAATAGGGTTTTCCACTGTAATGAGTTTGTATATGCAGTCTCGTGGGTATCGCTTCAAACCTTTTCCTGACAGTTGAAAATGTATCGGAGATATTTTGCATTCATGTTATCAACGCAAATTTAATTGTTTTCCAAGGAAATTGTGTATTTTCTAATGAAGCTGTAGTTTGAAGCCGTTTTCATTGTAATGATGGTAGACTGTTTGACTCCGTTCATCCCCAGTTTAATCGTTTTATAGTATGTTCGTCCGTTTGTCTCCAGTTTACTACGTAACGTAAATAAAATTACTACAACTTGCCATGTTAGAACGTGCTGTTGTCGAGTTCGTGCACACCAGAATGGTTTGTCTGTCTGTGGAGGGTATTGATCTATATGAAGGCGCCAACCAGCTTTCTGATGTAATCTGCTCAAAGTGTACGTAAAGTAAAACCACGATGTGAAACACGAGTACACATATCGTTGCATTTATTATTGTACATTGTTGTAACACGACCAGGCCAATTGTTGCATCTATTACCCCGTCTATCATCGCATTTCTCATTTCACGTTTCATTTTATCTATAATTGTATCTATCATTTCATATTTCATGTCGTCTACTATTGCATCCATAATTGCATTTCATTCACCATTGCGTCTATTATTCATCTACCGTGCGTTGCACCTATCATTTCATCTTTCATTTCATTTTTCATTGCATCTTTCATTTCATCTATCGCTGAATTCACCATTACACGTTATTGAAATACGAGTACAGGCCTATTGTGTATCAATCATTTGCGCCTATCATTACACCTATCATTTTATGCTGCTGAAACATGTAAAATGACAGTATTCGGTTAATGTCCCAAACAGTCGCCATACTACTTTAGACATATGCGTGTGCGGGTTTACTAAACGATCACGTGACAGTCATTAAACACGTGCTCTTGGTGCCAGTGAGACGCAACATTGTGATAACATCGTTATATCGAATTAAAACAAATACATCAGTAATTCAAATTATGTGTTAAACTAATCGAATCTAATCATAAATATAATTTTCATAAATAAATATCCCCCTAAGATGTTAGGCTGTTGATGGTGTGTGGTGTGTAAATATACGAAGTCGCCGACATTTAGCGATATCTCTCAGGAGTAATCAGTTCACCAGTTAACGGTTTACCCACGCTAATTGATTGAAGTGATTTATTGCCCACAATGACGTAGCTTTTCCACATTAAAACATGTGACTTAATTATTCAATTATTAATTAATTATTTTGATCAAAGACCTGTAATATATTGTCTATAAATGACGGCTGAAAGCAATTCAATGCTTACGTTTAACGCTCATACCATTTTTCTTCAAAAGTATAATTTGAATATCTCGACCTTAACGACGAGGGTGCGAATCCTGGAACAGCCTAAGTAACAACCAAATTGAAAACAATAGTAATGCTGTCCATATTGGGTCATGGTATTCATAGCTGATATGAATTCCATCTGTATTTGGTAGAGATATATAATGGCCTTGTCATGCAATGGTAAACTTCGCTGATCTTACATTTATAGAGTTCGTTTCCTGCACAATCGCGAGATTAGGACTTCATGACTATAACTCTAATTACCGCGTTCTTTGGAGGATGATTCGTTTCTATGATGATGCTTATTTATCAGCTTCTGGAATAAGGGAAGTATGTTTATTGACTTACAACGCATCCTCGATATCTAGGGGTTACGCTCACTTTCGCTCTCTACACCCCAGTGTGCAGCACTTTGAAGACTAGTTTGATCCTGTACATCAAAAGAATCTCGCGGTCACGTAACGGTAAAATTTGACAGGCTTTGATGTCGGGCGTCTCTCCTTTGTAATCTTCAAAGGACATGTATCAGACTAGCAATTGGTCAGTTTTTTTTACCTGAGACCAATCAAACAGCTATCTTCGTGCCTTCAATTTTGCTATGACATTGCTTACAACGTGGCGATGAAGTAGGTTTCATAAGCGTACAATGAGTGTTTTCAAATGAGTTTTCGTAAACAGTTCGTGAGTGTGAAATTACAGCAGATTATACACGTAATAAAAGTGTCTCGTCTGTAGAACGACTCGGTTAGAGCCGTGTGACGTCACGGTGTCTCAGAGGTGTACCTGTACATACTTGACACTATCTCTTACCCAGTTCTATACCTTGTTACCTGGTACATGATACCAAATACATTAACCTCAAAATCAGATCCTTCTGCCAGCGTGTGACCCGTTCAGTTGTCTCGTGACGACCCTTGTCACGTGCTACATGCGGTCGTAACATAAGATGGTACCCTATCTCAGCAAAATGAGCGCGAGACATTCCTTGACGGGACGAAATATGTATGTACATGCTTCCTGATAACAAAACTGAAAATAGATTTTGTCTTGGTATATCGTACAAGGAACTTGATAAAAATATAGATAAAATAATAGCCGGAAAGTCTCGTTTTGGTTAACCAATGAGATCAAACAAATCTGTTTACCAGGACAAGCTTGTGTAAAGATCGATTTAATTTGTTGCGTGGAAATTCTGAAGTAATAATCACATTTCAATATTACCTACCTTGCCGCCATGACTAAGTAACTTTTAATAACCATACCATTGAAGCAGACAGGATTACAAAAAAAAATTGATGGTGTTATTGACGTACCGACCTTTCAATTCCCATTGTCCACATATTCCCCAAATGGTATTTAGATGTTTAGTTTATTTTTAACCTATTCTTGAAAGATTTAATGTTACCTAACATCCTCATGGTATGTCCTGTAGAACTAGCGTCCGGAATGCGGACCTGTCAATATTAGAATGATCTATCAACATCCGGTACGTGATTTCTTCACGACAATTTGATATAACCGGAGTGCACGCAAAAACCACAAACCATTTCAAAATACTGTAGCTAGACCAGTTAGGGTTAAAACGCATTTTCCATATGAGAATAATTATGTAAAAATAGTGTCTCGACATTTTGTTAATTAGCTTATAGTTTAGTTGTTTAACTGCGATTAAAGAATAATAAAACTTTAATGAACATGAGTCACACGACATTTGCACCGAGACGGATCTCTCCATCATGATATTCAAGTGCATGAGTACCTGTCTTGTCTAAATGTTAATATCTGTGTCGTAAAAATGTTCCCCCGTATATATGGAGTTCGATTTATAGGTTTGTTCAGAGCTCAAACAAAATATACCATAAGGTTAACGACATTACGAAATTTCAGGTTTGTTTCTATATTTTACAGAAGACATGTGCGAACATTTGTTCTTTAAACAGCACAGTAAGAAAAATATCCGTTAACATTTTCTAGTGCTGCTAGGTTTTACTGATAGGGCAGAGAAGGAGGAGGAAGAGGAAGAGGAAGAGGAAGAGGAAGAGGAAGAGGAAGAGGACGACGACGACGACGACGACGACGACGACGACGAAAACGACAGAGACAAAGGAGAGAGAAAAGGGGGAAAGAGGGTAGATCAGAATCAGAGTAGTTTTTGAAGACCGTTACTTTTTTGTCTTTAAAATGTGGCACTTTTAGATAACGTCAGGTACAATCTCGTGAAAGACACTCCTTTACCAATCCTGTGATAGATTTATGAAGGAATTTGATCACAAATGTGGTCTATTTGTGATCCTTCTTCTCTTGTTTTAAATGTCGATTTTCGATTCAATTGTGGCAATATTTTCCATATCAAATGACCAGGAGAAAAGCTTATAAATTGTTGTTTTGTTTGTTTGCTTGGGGAACAATTAAATTTGTGTTATTCTTTTTATAACAAAATATTTTTCAACTAAAAATACAAAAATAAAAAAAAAATAAAAAAAAATAAATAAATAAAGCGTTTTAGTTGTTAAAACAGATACATGTATCAGGAATTGTTCTTTCACTTTCGCTTCGGTGAGCGTTTTCAATAACAGAAATGTTTTAAATAAGAGACACATTTATTTAACCAAATTCATGACCTATACTTTATTTGGTTAGTGTATATTTACATAATAGCTGTATGGCAATGCCAGTAGGTGTATATGACATAAGGGATGCAGTAGGTCTTTTATTTATGACATTATCCAGTAGGTCTATATGTCCTATACATTATGTAGTTGGTCTCACTTATGACATGCTGTAGTAGGTCTATATATATGACATACTTGATGTTGTATGTCTATAATCATGATATAATTGATGCACTAAGTCTTATTAATGTAAATGGTGCGATACATCTATTCCATGACCTACATTTTGTATAATTGATAGGTTTAGTCTACATTTACTCGCATAATTGATGCAGGAAATATTTATTTAAGATATGACTTATAACTGATGCGGTAAGTCTGTGTTTATGACATAATTTATGCAAATATGTATTTATTTATGATTTGTAATTGGTACATGAAGTCTATATTCTGCCAACAAGCGAATTGCTGAAATCACGTCCAGGTCACAAGTTCTGAGAAAGAACAGGATTCCAAGAAACTATGTGGACTTGTGGTGGACACTTGAACCTCGCGCGCGGATATCTGTTAGACCCTTGTGTAGGCACTTAATGGACTTGATGTCCTCGAGCTTGACCTTCACGTAAACCTGTCCATATCCGTCTCTTTATATCTGATATAGGATTAAAAAAACCACATCCCGCCTCATTTGATTTTTAAAATTCCATTGACAATTCACACAATTTTTATATATGTAGTTTAATCCCAATTTACGCCGGTTTTTAACAAGGGACAGAACTTCGTGTAAACATCCAGGTAAAAACTTGTTTTGAAAGGTGTAGTATGATATAGCAGATATATCTTATTAAAGGGCGCGTGTATCCGTGTGTAAAACTATATAACCTTACATAGCACATCGGCGAGACAGGTAAGTATTCCCATGGTCGTAATGCAGGGCACCTGGCCCCCTGCTGACGTCATACTCTACCTATTTCATGGCCTGGGTACAATCACGACCGGGTATGAAGAGCTGTGTTAACATTCATCTTAATATTTCATTTGACAAATATAATCTTGTTATGATACTACATTTTAAACCCCGGCGAATAACGTCGTGCAAGATTTGTCAACTTAAGGACTCGATTAGGATGATTGTTCTTTTTTTCTGAACCCAACTCTTTTTAAAAATGCATAGTTTTGGTCAACATTGCATTTTTGGAATTACAAACTTTGTCTCGTCAAAAGATTGGCAATGTGGAGCTCTGGGTTTAGTTGGACTAGTACGATAAAATGTAGCATTAATGTAGGCCGACATGTTTGCAAGCTAACCATGCAGTACACTAGCAAATATACTAGCTTCGTCCCGCCCTATCTACTCGTTCATTCATGAAAACGATTCCAAAGTTCTTTACAACAACTTACCTGTAAGCCCCCGTACATACCTACCTATCTCTCTGAATGTAGGGATGGGTTTCCGGCGTCGTGTTCTAATTTACAAACTAACGAAGTAGAAAATCCGGTTTGCTTTTGAAGGAAAACTTATAATAAAACGTTCAAATAAGAAAGAAAAAAGAGGTGCAAACTCAACCAGGATGGGGAGTGTGCTTGACAACAGTGTTCAACTTATCTCAGTATTAAATGATTAAAATAAAGACTGGAGACTGAATATGTAAATGAGTTGTACATACATATCATTTTTATACCGCCAATAGGTGATGGGATGTTTAGTTTAAGATATATGTATTTAATATATATCTGACAAAGATTATCTAGAAAAGAAGAAACAGAGGAAGGTTGTCACCTGACTTTTGCTGAGGTAGATGCAGGGTTTTATCAACCCACAGTATTTTATAGACCTGTGCACTCTTTCAATCATTAACAATGTAAAAGAAAGCACTAAAGATAATCAAAAGCAACTTCGTTATACTGCCAACACTTGTTAAGCGTTATAAAGATGTTAGGCGATATATCGAAAGTGACGTTTAAATGAATTATTTGAAAAAGAAAAGGACACCGGACTTAAGTACGTTGTCAGTACGTGAAGTTGAATATGGAATGAGGAGCATTATAACGAGAGAACGATATTTCGTTGGAAAGTAAAAGTTTAACAATGCAATCAACTAAAACCCACCATTTTCAACTGTTTAATAGTTGAATTGAAAATACGGTAAGTGTTTTGTGCACACACCAAATAATGAACGAATTCACCATTCTTATCTAGAACACCATGTTTACTTTCCGATAAACAAAAGTTTGACCTGCAGGTTTTACAGGAAAGCATAAGTTAAGTTTCGCCTATCTCAAAGTTGGACGGAAAGCCCCGAGTAGTTTGCTTTTCCGAAGCTCTGACGAGTATCCGATAGGTTTTTCCGATTTAACGTGTGACTCTGACCACGTCCGCCGCAGGCCTGGGTGACCATGGTGGTCCGGCTTCTAAATACAATGTATGATGACGTATTCATACACACGTGGTAACTTATGCATCTCAACCTGATTAAACAGTCTGAAGATAAAAGGTTCATTACGCCTTTGCTTTAAGGTAAAAACGAATCATGAAAAGGTCAAACAAAAACTGAGTTCATTCTTCTGAAGTCTTTTCGACCTTTTGATTCATTCTTGTTTCTTGCTTTAAGTACGATATGGAATGCGCATGTGTCACCTGTCAGTGTGAGTAATTCTTATTAAACAGGTGTACAACTGCACAAAGATGGAGATAAGTTAAAAGATATAGGACGATAACAGAGGAAGAATTTTTGAAATGTTTGTTTCGCGTCAATCGTTGACGTTAATATGATGAATTGCTTTGCGTTGCTATTTCAAATACAAATGTGTTAGGCTGCAGCTTCCTTGGTGCATATTGTTTTATTGGCTTCCAGCTATGAGAAACATGCATCTGTTTTTTTTTCTCACAAAGCGAGCCGAGTGCACCGACCTTTGGGTTTTATTGATGAAACGTTTGTGAAGAGATCAAACAAAAATATAGCATAAGGTTGACGGCATTACGAAATTTGAGGTTTGCTTCTATTTTTACAAAAAACCTGTACGAACATTTGTTCTTTTAACAACACAGTACTGTATTTTTTGTTTCTACTGATAGGAGGAGGAGGAGGAGGGCGAAGAGGACGACGACAACGATGAATACAATGACGAAGATAAAGGAGAAAAAAAGGAGATAGGAGGGTAGATTAGGTTATATAGTTCGTGACATTACGGACCAAGTAATAAAAATACTCCAACAAACCCAACAACAGTGGTAGCGCCACCTTTCAAATTGCCAATAAACCAGTAATATTGTGAATTTACAAGAACAAAAACCTCATCAACAAAAACAACCTACGACTACAACATCAAAACGTCATTTGAAGCGAAGCGCCATTTGTACATATACGCATACACTAGGGCCATCTTGAACCCACCAACACTAAAAACTACCACTTTTAAAATTATCTAATAAAATTATGCGACCGGTCAATTAAGAAGCTAGAGAGATATTCGTTCTTATTTTACATCATGACGTGTGTTCGTTTGTTTACCCTTCTTTACCAATGTAGCACAACCGGTTCAACCACATAAAAAGAGGGGAAGCGATATCGCGGTCATCGCGTAGTAGGGATCGGTTCGTCCTAAAATGTCATGTCTTTCAGTGAGTGAAACAGACTAGGCGTCAACGCCTACACAAACCTTAACTTACATCTGTGCGGCTAGAGCGAATATTTAACACTGTATTAATTACATGCGATCTATTTTACACACTTTCGTTTACAAACCATTTTAGACAGCTTATCACTCATACATGATCGCAACGTGTTAAAATGATCTATGATAACATTCGCCTGCTACAGGTGCATCGACAATGGCGTTTTTTTGTTAGTCCTGTCAAACGTTAATACCTTTAAATTAATAGGTATTATAATTTGGTTTAGGAGATGAATGTGGGCTGAATGCAATGACGCAAGTGTGTAAACGTTGTATGTTGGGAATCTTCTATGGATGAAAGTGCCAAATTACACCATGCACCTGCATTTTATATTCTGCATTGCCTTGAACATGCTTTTTTTCCAGCATAGTCGCTTAGGATCGTTTTAGGTTTTCCTCTGCGCAGTTGGGATTCCCCGCGCGTCATTTGACGCATGCAGTGCAGACTGAATAATTAACGGTTTGTCCGGGATGGAAAAGAACTGCTCTCAAAAAGCCTGAATTCTCGATTGTAAATCAATCCTTCATGTTATCTTGCCTGTATTTCATGCATTTGGCCGTTGGTGTTAAAATGGATGAAATGAATTTACAATCGATTTCCACTTCTTGTAGATAAATAATCTTGTATAAAATTGTATGAAACTAATCTGTATTATTAATGCCGACAAAATGAAAACACAAACACAAATTACCGGAATATTCGAAAGGCGAAAGTGACCTATAGCCACAAGAGGCTACGCAAGCCTGGCTGGATTTGCACTCCATCATTACAGAAATGCTATACCGGAGACCTAGAGCTACCCAAATCGAACAAGACCATCATGCATCTTTATAAGTTCCGTTAGCCTCGTTTAAGCAACGCATTTTTATTTTAGAGTCTATATACTGTAGTTTTCAGCGATAGACAATCCTGCAGGATTAACACTTATTAAACATCAGATTTATTCATCAAAGTAATTCGGAATGTTTAAGGAAATCATTGAAGATTTTTGTAACTTGAACAGAAATGTCGGATGTTGCTTTAAGGTATGAACTACCTCAAAGCAACATCCGACATTTCTGTTCAAGTTACAAAAATCTTCAATAATTTATGACATTATAGAGTTGTCTCTAATAGATGTCTCTTATTACTGTTCTAAATTAGCTTCGTTATATTATATTTATTGTTTTAAAGTTTACTTTCCTTCCAGTTTCGTTTAGATTTCATTCAAGTTACATGCGATCGCACTAACTTCAACGCGGTACCCCTTTTTAATGCAGGTTAGTCCAACTGCGTCATATGAATTGATTTGGTGGCAATCATTTAGTTAGATGTTAATTTAGAAGATTTATTAGGCACGAACCATTGTTTCTTAAATCAACAATATATGTTCCCTTAGGTAAAAACACGTTCACTACTATCTCTATCTGTCAAATGCATCCACATCTAATATAATTTGACAGGCTAGCGCACGTGCATACTTTGGCATATTTCGTGATGTATTGCAATAACAAATCTGTTTCTACTGACAAAAGTTTCAGGTTTAACTGACATCTAGATGGGCTTAAGTATTTTTTTTATATAAGTAGGCAATTAAGGATCTATCAACAAAACGAAATATAAAGATATGCAACCTTTATCAGACCTACTGCCACCAAAATTAAAACACTGATGATATTTCCTGGTAGATAATGGCATATAGTTGAAATATGCTGGCGGGGATCGACCTTTCAAATGAAAGAAGGGTTTTTTTTTCAATATGTGACTTAAGATAAAAATTAGACGAAGGCTATTATATGGAGTTGTTACAGTTTATAAACGATGGACAACGTATGATTTTTACTGTATAAATAAGAAATATTTAGCTGGATTTTTATATGGAAAAATATATAATAATCTTTTTGAGAATTCAATTTTTTTTGTCGGTTATCAACTTTTGTGAAAAGTCATGTATTGTAGAAATATACCATTTTCTTTAAGTAATACGAAATATTTTTACTAGCCAGCGAAGAATTGCTTTCAAATTATTTTTTCTTCTATTTTTAAGCTCAGAATAAAAAATCATAACATTCCACTGTTTTGAAATTCAGAGGTAACCAAAAGTGTTAACAATTTTTTAGTAAATTTAAAATTATTTGTTTTGGTAACATACATCGATCCTGATGTCAACATTAAGTACAAAAGAATTGTCATAATTATACCCCAAGAGAAAACAAATACCAGTTTAGAAGAAACATGCTTTACAGCAAATATTCTACCTGATATCAAAAATCATTCTCAGACAGATCGTTTTGGGAAAATGCCAATAGCATTGTCTCGTATGTGGGCTCCAACATAACGATCGGTAGCTATCGACGGGAAAGTCTGATCAAATTCAAATCAAAGTTTTTCTTCGAAACTAAACAAAAATAAAAATTAGTCTGTGATATTTGTGTGGTATTTCGTCTGCGGTATGGACTAATAAGTTAACTATATTTTTGGATTGCTTTGAATAAATGATCTTTGAGGAAAATATGCAATTTTACAAATTGAATTTTCTCTGGAATCGAATTAAAGAGCTATTCTGGGTTTACACGTCTAGACATGTAAATGGTTTATAACACAGTGACAGAGCTGATGTAGAACCACGTGTATTGATTGACTCTACTGTCCCGTTGATTCTCGACTTTTATAACTGTTATTGACATGTATTCCATCTTGTAATGCATTAAAAACAGATAACAGTATATAACATGCGAACATTGTGATATTGTAAAGAAATCTGAGTTTGAAAGATCCTCGCACCGCTGCCAAAAACTCTAACATGAACTGGGCACATTTTTTTCTGGCATGTCAATGGCTTTAATACAAACTTTATTAGAGAAAATCAATATCATGCAGAAATTTTATGAAAAATTAAAACAAAAAGTTAAGAAAACAAATTAAAATAAAAAAATAAACGACAGAAAGAAGCAAGCAAGTTTTAAGTGTAAGTATGTAATGGACTCAGACCGGGATTCGAACTCTAATCGCACAAGGTGAAGCCTTCTTTGTGGAAATGATTTACACTTGTGTCAAAGCTTTAGACAGTGACGGAACAACATTTCCAAATGATAGTTACAGTTTTTGGTACACGAGCCCTTAACCACCAGATTCATCATAAAAATCTATACATACGAAGATAAATTGCCGAAAGTAATACGGAATCCCGCCGTTTGCTTGAAACTGTTGATAATCTGTCTATAAAACTAGGAATTTATCAATTATAGCGACCTTGAAAAAAAAACCACTAGACAAAATAACATTAGATAAATTATTTCGTGAAGAAAATAAATCCAATTATATAAAATAGAAGTGCATATCAAATATATATTTTACAAGGTAGAGTCTGTCGGGAAACATATCAGGATAAGTTCAGATAAAAACAAGCCTTTCGTAAAAAAATAAGCGTGGGCTTGGCATACAACGTTCTCCCTCAAGCTGTGACATCGGAGCACCTAATACAAGCCTGAACATAGAGTAGCTACCACGTACAGCGCCAATTCAATTGAATTAGGATTGCACATTGTGCAAGACTGAACTCTGGTATTTCTGTACTCTCAAGCCTAATCTGTTTCTAAGCCGTTCATTCATAATAGCCAAAATTATCTGCGTAAAATGTCAAGTACCAGTCTCTATGTGGTAGTAAAGAAGGGATGGGTAAAGAGAACGCTCGACGCCTAGGGAACAAGTCACCAGCATTTCCGACTACACAATATTTCTATTCATTAGATGCTGTGAATGAAATGTAACTAACAGTTGGTAATGTCAGTTAATTTTGAAAATAATCAAGTCAAATATCACTTCAAATACATGTATTTAAAAAAAATAATATGAACCCCCGTACATGTTTAACTGTAACAGATAAAGGAAGTATTATATTTTACTGATTGGATTCTTTTTGTGAAAACATTCTTCTTCTTCCCCAAACATTTAATTTTATTTGATGAAATAAAGAACTTTTGTCGTATTTAAAGGGGCTTATAGGTGTAACGTTGTTAAAAGAGTAAAATGAATCAAATTACACTGGGGTAGATTAAAATGGGAGTTTAGAACGTGCCATGACAGGTCCAATCTGTTGACATTTTCTTTAGCAGACCTTAGTTGTTGATCAAACAATCAGCAAAGCAACAAACCAATAAAGCAAAAAAACAACCAAGCAACAAATCAACCAAGCAACTTACCAACATAGCAACTTACCAACTACACTGTAAGCAACTAACTAACAAAGCAACTAACTAACAAATCAACTAACCAACAAAATAACTAACAAATCAACTAACCAACAAAGCAACTAACCAACAAAATAACTAACAAAGCAACTAACTAACAAAGCAACTAACCAACCAAGCAACTAACCAACAAAACAACTAACAAAGCAACAAAGCAACTAACTAACAAAACAACTAACCAACTAAGCACCTAACTAAACAACTAACCAACAAATCAACTAACCAACAAAGCAACTAACCAACAAAACAACTAACAAATCAACTAACTAACAAAGCAACTAACCAACAAAACAACTTACAAAACAACCAACAAAACAACTAACCAACAAAGCAACTTACCAACGAAGCAACTTACCAACTAAGCACCTAATTAACAAAGAAACTTAACAACAAAGCAAATAACCAAGCAACTAACAAACCAAGCGACTAACCAACAAAGAAGCTTACCAATCAAGCAGCTAACCATCCAAGCAACTAACCAACCAAGCAACTAATAAACCAAGCAACTTATTAACAAAGCAACTAATAAACCAAGCAACTTACTAACAAAGCAACTTACCAACAAATCAACTAACTAACAAAGCGAGTAACCAACAAAGCAACTTACCAACAAAGCAACTAATAAACCAAGCACCTAACTAACAAAGCAACTAATAAACCAAGCACCTAACTAACAAAGCAACTAACCAACAAAGCAACTAATAAACCAAGCAACTAACCAACAAAGCAACTAATAAACCAAGCACCTAACTAACAAATCAACTAATAAACCAAGCAACTAACCAACAAAGAAGCTTACCAACAAAGCAACTAATAAACCAAGCAACTTACCAACAAAGAAGCTTACCAACAAATCAACTAACCAAAAAAGCAACTAATAAACCAAGCACCTAACTAACAAATCAACTAACTAACAAAGCAATTAACCAACAACACAACTAACCAACCAAACAAGTAACTTACCAATCAACTAACTAACACATCAACTAACCAACAAAACAAATAGTCATCCAAGCAACAAACAAACCAAGCGACTTACCAATAAAGCAGCTTACCAACCAAGCGACTAACCAACCAAGCGACTAACCAACTAAGCAACTTACCAACTAACCACCTAACTAACCAGGCAACTAAACAAGAAAATATCCAAGCAACTTAACGACTAAGCAACTTACCAACTAAGCAACTTACCAACTAAACACCTAACTAACCAGGCAACTAAACAAGAAAATATCCAAGCAACTTAACGACTAAGCAACTTACCAACTAAGCACCTGACTAACAAAGCAACTAACTAACAAAGCAATTTACCAACAACACAACTAACCAACAAAACAAGTAACTTACCAATCAACTAACTAACAAAGCAACTAACCAACAAAACAAATAGTCATCCAAGCAACAAACAAACCAAGCGACTTACCAACAAAGCAGCTTACCAACTAAACACCTAACTAACAAGGCAACTAAACAAGTAACTAACCAAGCAACTTACCAACTAAGCAACTTACAAACTAAGCACCTAACTAACAAGGCAACTAAACAAGTAACTAACCAAGCAACTTACCAACTAAGCAACTTACTAACAAAGCGAGTAACCATCAAAACAGCTTACTAACAAAGCAACTTACCAACAGAGCAACTTACCAACAAAACAACTAATAAACCAAGCAACTTACTAACAAAGCAACTAACCATCCAAGCAACTAATCATCCAAGCAACTTACTA
>JAUMHH010205420.1:0-13079 GCA_032359455.1 Chlamys rubida
ACAATGTATTGTGTAGGTCGGTTATCGCCATGGTAACACAATGTATTGTGTAGGTCGGTTATCGCCATGGTAACACAATGTATTGTGTAGGTCGGTTATCGCCATGGTAACACATTATAAAGCATTGATTGGTTACAATGTAACACCACGATAACACATATAATGTATAGATACAATGTTACATGTTTGTTACAAAGAAGTGCCACAGTGAACAGTTATACAGTATATGTACATAAGCCATAGCAACACTCTACCATGCCGAGGTTAGCACCAAGATAAACAGACATTTTATTGCGCAGTGATCATATGACTAGATAAGGTTGCAACGTAATATATCTATGCGTTTCCTTGCATGCTGTTTTTCAATTACACATGTTTATGATATACTCCTCTTTCTAATTTCTGACAAAACTGCCTTTCTGTTAAGACAACTGTTGTCAGCTGGCAGAGAGTTAACATAAACAATTTGCAATGTTTGAAAAAGAAAAGACAAATAATGAAGAGTTCCGTTAAGTTTACAATACTGAATCCTAGACGTCAAACATCTATCAAGCTGATCCTGATGTTATATAAGGAAAGGGTTTGACTATAATACACAAAGCAATGATATGATTTAAGTACACACATGTATGAAACCGTTTTATTTCGCTATTGTTTCTACAAGGAATAGACAATCATCTATCATACCGTATCGCAAGTAGTACAGTCTTATCGATTCCAGTCAGACATATTGTCGGCTTTATAATATTACCTCATATTTGGAAATAAAATCAGAAACCATTTACATACTTCTAAACAATAAAGAGTTCAAATGTCTGCAAACGAGGCTCCGCTGTAATGGCGGACATCCGAACGTCTCGTACAATTGTCATTTGAAATAGAGATATGATTTCCATAAGTACGGTCTAATTGAAGCTATTAGTTATATACAGCGATAAAGATATGTTGGTTTGATGATAAACGGACGAGGAGTTGGCTATCTATATGGAAATTTTGCTGTACTCTAGTATAACTAATAACCGCCAAATTGACCGACCAAGTCTATATAAACGGGACGAATAAGACATTAATAATGTGTAGCTTGTTTTAAAGTAATAGGGTTTGTTTCATTTGCGGAGAGTTCACAAACAGCAACACTCCTCCGTGGTGATGCCTATTTTGTTCAATTCTCTAAATCGCCTCGTTTACTACCCGTTGATCTTTTCAGCGTACATATGTATATATGGTCGAATATTGTATTTACAATTTTAGAGAGATGATTTTTCACTCCGAATATATTGCTTTTAAACTGATGGCTATCAATAATGGGCTTCATAACCAATCTTATATAGAAGGGAAGGTCTTCTTTTCATTGTCTAAATATAACGACAACTTTCAAATTGAGGTCAGCGGTAAAGAAAAACCATCCGAACATAGATGATCTCTAAGCATTCTATCAAATTCCAGCACACGAATTTACAAGCACATAGCCCGGATCGCTTGTAAATGTTTCGATACATTGCAGTATATTGGTTTGGTAAATTAGACAACCTCAATCCTACATGCAGAAATCTACATGTCTGGTGAGTTGCGAACAGACGAACAACACATCGGTGAATAACGCAACGTAATATCAAGAATATCAAAGAGAAAAAAAACATTCACTAGAAATCAAGTTCACATTTCAGTTTATCGTGAGAGATGAAAGCACTGCCCAGGCAGGAAGAGACCTATAAAAGTCTTTAGCTGGCGAGCAGTATGAGGGACACAACAGATATATGGAGTTTTGATTATGATGATGTTTGTTCGCACTTCCTACCCCTCGATTGATCATATTTATCAACCCACTTTCCAGCTGAAAAGTCAATGTTGGAGTAGTTTAATCTAATACACAAATCGCCACGCGGTAAAATTTATCCGAACATATTCTGCCGGTAGGAGGTCGCACTTGACGCAGATGTCGTAATTTGATCATTTGTCTATTGGTTTTAATGATAGGTTTACGACACTGCTGTTATCACCTTCCGGGGAGTTTTTGCTAACAATGACCTGAAAAGTGACTTCAGATTGACTGTGTGTAAATACGAATGTTTACCTATAAAATATACAACATATCGGATTATCTCCCCTGATAACTGCTCCCTTAACACGGTACACCTGTGGACGGTGTATACTTTTGATATGCGAGAGAGCTAGAACTTAAACTGGGAAGGGTCCAATGACCCTATTCTCGGTGGTTTTTTTATTATCTTTATTTATTTTATTTCAAACAACCAGGTCAAATACCTTGACTGTCAATACTTTGATAATAAATATATTGAATACAGTTAAAGAAATACCTCCCGGAGGTACAACGCTGTTGAATCATTTATAGCAAACATCATGGTAAAGGGTAACTTAGATCAACATAAGTAGAAAATGAAGGCGTAGTGGACATTGTTCTGGAATACCCTGGAAGTAGAACTTCCGGGCACTCGGGACTCCCTTAGAAGGACTGAAAGTCTGCTAAGAGTGTGGGGGAACATTTTTTCTGTTGATGCTAATAGCCGTAATGGTCAATACCATATGTCTCTTACTGTACCACATAGTCTTCATACGATACTAGAGACGTGTTTTACATAAATATTGAACTATCCTGGGACTTAATGTGATGTCGCATTCGAGCAGCAAGTGGACTGCACTGTGGTGCATTCGTCAGCAGGTGGCGCTCTCATCTCCATTATTAAGACGCATGGCATTGATACGTTTTCAAACAATCACCGCGCACAGTAACAGAATCCACCACTGTCAGCTTTATAATGCACATATGATACAGAAAGTCGTTTATCTAGAATGTATCGGTTTCTTGACTCGCATTAAGTCAATATACGTCCCCTAACTACACCCACCAGCCCGTGTAGGACTATTGCACTATCGCTAACAACACGCACGTGTCAGTACTACACAACGTAAATCAATGGAAAATAGTCAGCATTTCAATTCTTGATATAAGATATCAGGATAAGGAAGAAGGGTATATAGCTGGCGCTCACAAGGATGTAAGAACCAGCATTGTCGCCATACCACAGAACATCGCACCATAGGTACCAACAATTGGTCGCAGCTAAACGTGATATGACAGAGACAATCATCAGCTTACCAATTGTTTGTGAACACATTTGCTGTCATCTATCAACACTGACTGTAGGTGTTTAAACCGTAACGCTGTGGACGTACTGTCTGGTCATTTAACGTTATAGGAACAGCCGAAGGAAACACCACTGAAATGAATAGTAGAGAGAGAGAGAGAGAAGTTGTGTGTATCGTAGGAGGCGACTAATGTGGAACCCCTGCAGAGTTGGCGGCTTGCTTTGGTGTCCTCTATTTGGGGACACAAAAGTGACCAAAACAAATCAGCTGCGCCCATTGCAATATTTTGGATCTTTATCTATCTTTCTACTTCAAATTACCTTATATTTCCTAGCGTCTTACTTGACAACACCTAAATTTGGCTTGAATGTTGAGCGTTCCCCCAGGTGAGGAAGGTAATGGCTTCTGTCCCTAGGCCGGGATATACCAAAGTCCTTAAAAATGATAGATGCTATTCCCTGCTTAACGTTCAGCATTAGGGGTATGGCAACAACTGGTTCACCCGTTGTCAGTATAATGTGACCGGATGGATTGCTGTGCTTGGTGCCTTCGGCATTGCAGTTCAGTGAGATAGCACTATAAAATCGGCATCAGATCCGGGCTATCACAAGGAGGCAAGCACACCAACATACACTGTCTCCTGCATACACACACACAAGCACGCATACACTACACACATGGAGGCACGCCCTAAAATGACCTTAGCTGTTAATAGGACGTTAAACAAAATTAAACCAAACCAAACCAAACCAAACCAATACTCAGCAAGACTTACAGACGAACACATGAGAGGTCCATTATTCATAACTTACATGTATATAGTAAATCTCCAGGCGCCTTATCTAGGATGCAAAATGGTGGCCGAAGGTCCAGGAGTCCGAGCACCCCTAGTTTGAAATCTCAACAAAACTTCACTGGCAATTTCATTGTTATTTTGTAGGCGCTGTAGTCCGAAAGGCCCCGGTTTTCCAACAGTCCGAAGATACAGTCTAAATTTACCTACCGATTTCCGAACCTCAGACTATCGGGTCTTCAGACAATCGGACCGTTCGTCTACATGACCTTCGACAACCAGGCCTTTGGAATACTCAGCCTTCGGACAACTGGGCTTTCAGACTACAGGATCCACGTACATTTCGGCCCTCAGAATACTGGGCCTTTAGACGATTGGACGTTCGGAGTACAGGGCATCCGTACATGGATAATCGGGCCATACATATAACTGGGCGTTCGGACTATAGAACCTACGTACATTCGGACCTTCACATATTATCTTCGGACACTCGGGCGTTTGGACTACATGTACTTTGAACGACCGGGGCTTCAGACTGGATATTCAATGGCTACACACAAGAAAAGTTCAGCGCTTTTACCTATGCCACATATTGTAGTGATGTGAAAGTAAGTGGATAATGAGATATGGGGGACAGGTGATCGGCCAGATCCTCACCCTGGGGACAGATGACGTACCGGAATTTAATCCATCACGGAAGGTCATAGTAGCTACGAGACATCTGCTCGTGCGACGTCCATCACAAAACTGCCTCCGACAGGATACGAAGCACCTCTCAGACGCAGACGTTTAATATAATCTGATTAGGCGGGTCAGCCGGTGATGACTTCTCCAAACATTCCACGGATGACATACATATAACACCTTAACTAGGTAAGAGACTTCGCATACCGCCCCATAGAGATCATTACATACAAAAAAAGGAAATCTATGTGTGTACAATCACCATCTTAGATAGATTTGTCCCTAATTAGAGACAATTGGATGGAGAGTTATACAGATATCTACATCTGTATCTTAGCAACAAGCAATCCTTGTTGACAATAAAAGCGGTTTATTGATAGAGAGTGGGTAATTGGTTTTAAAACAACGATTTTCCTACATGTTATATAACTGTCAATAACGTCGATAAACAGATCACAGCAACGAAGCATGCGCAATTAAGCCGGATCAATATCGAACGTACAAAGAATAGCCAGGTGGTCCGATTACTGTTCAAATTCCAGACGGAGAAAACTACTTTCATTTATGTTTGAAAATAAAGCACAATTAAGGATTCCATTCATCAACAAAATGTATAACAACATGAAATCTATGTAGTAATTGTTTAGAAATATTTAAGGTACCGAGTCTTTAAAGCGAATTAATGTCTTAAATTGCATTATTTGGGATTAGGACTATGCGTCTGTATAGACCATGATCAAGTGACTTTAATTACCTCCTCTCCAAATTTACTCTCAATTCAAAAGAAATGGAATAAAAATAAAAATAGAAAGATAATGTGTAATTTAACCAACATAAAAACTAGGTAAAATTGGGTATGAAATTAATGAGCTCTTCACTTACGTAAATGTTCGCGTATTGTGTTGACTTCAACTCAAACAATCCATTAAGGCCGGTGAGGAATAGGGCCGATTGCCTAATATTTTATCGACAAACACTTTCTTTAAACAATCCAGTCAGGCGAAATCACCTCTATTTCCACATTATAATCTCCACTTCATTGTTAAAATTAGGATGTAGAACAATTACGAACGTAAACACGTGGGAAGACATTAGAACCCGGCACGTGAGGATCGTCCGTCAAATGATAACGTTGTGCGTGTAGAAATAACGTATCGGGCACTTTGTGGATTTATTATACACTTATTATAAAATCATATTTCGTTTTACTACTACTTGTCAGAAATGATTTGTGGACAATAGTTGGGTAACACTCGATTGAAGACGTGTGTGGGTATTGGGTACAACAATTGTGGTTCACATGAACACACAAACAATTCAAGAAACAACTTAACGCTTTTGGGTTCGCGTATTAAAGTTTAATTTCACGTCAAGGCCAACTATAGTAAAACAAGAGATTTGGTGTATTATTGTTGACTAAGAAAATCAGAAAATCAGAACGGTATACAAAAAGGATCTCAATCAAAGAACATGAAAGAAGTATAAACCCAATTCCATCCTAATCACCGAGAAATGCCGTTCGAGGTCATCCAGAAAGTATGCCTGTAACGTGGTTGGTTTGTCCATGAAATTAGCTTAGCGACACAAAATTGCCAACAGTATTCGGAATCTAATTTCTTAATGTATCGTCATATATAGCAGAGATTGGAACGGCTATGTGTCTCTGTCCGAGACATCGGGCAAGGGAAATGAACATTTTCCACGAGTATACCACAATGCAATGACTTTTATTCCTGGAGGACTCTTTGAAGAGAGGAGTTGTCTGACAATATGTTTGTAATATTGAAGCTTACGAAAACCTAATTTACCCTGGAATCTTTTTTCTGAATATGAGAAAATCAACGGCGATGTTACGACAGCATTAGATACAATGAATGAGATACAGTTGGACTGAAAACGATCGATCCTACAATGACATCAATGCCGCAGAATTATTTCTCAATCTCCTGATTCAGGTCGGAGTAGAAACCTCACTTACTGAAACGAGGCCAGACTGAAACAATACGTAACTAAGCATCCATTAAGTCACGTGTTTAACCGTATTAATCAACTTGACCGCCTCGATATACACATCAAGTTACCCCGTTATATTGAAGTTCGTCACATGGTCTTGTCGGTAAGACATATACGACACACAAAGCTACGTTTCTGAGAAAAGCATGTCATCCCAATACATACATATGTAATTTAATGTACATGACCTGTTCGTACTTTTAAACATTTTATGATCATTTTCAAGTATGCATGAGACATAAAAACTGAGCATTTTGAAAAAGAACACTTGGCCCTAGTTGTCTAGATATTGAATTTTATTGTAGAATAATCTTGTGTCGGGTCTAGACTTGGTTCCATAGCAGATAAAGTGAAAATAGTGGTACCCCTAGGGCAGATGATAGAGGGAGCTAAAGCGTATAGGAAATAGTAGAACTACAGTGAATATGAAATAGTGAAACTCAAATAGTAAACTACAGACCATAGGGCAGTCACTAGTAAGGCTAATGATAGGGGGCGCTACCAACATACAGAAGAGAGAGGAGAAGCTAGGGATAATTATAGAAGGCGCCACCAGCATATAGATTACAGTGGAGCTACTATGGCCACTGATAGGGGGCACTACAATTGTACAGAACATAGTGGAGCTACTAGGGTCACTGATAGGGGGCACTACAATTGTACAGAACATAGTAGAGCTACTATGGCCACTGATAGGGGGCACTACAATTGTAAAGAACATAGTTGAGCTACTATGGCCACTGATAGGGGGCACTACAATTGTACAGAACATAGTGGAGCTACTATGGCCACTGATAGGGGGCACTACAATTGTACAGAACATAGTGGAGCTACTAGGGCCACTGATAGGGGGCGCTACAATTGTACAGAACATAGTGGATCTACTAGGGCCACTGATAGGGGGCGCTACAATTGTACAGAACATAGTGGAGCTACTAGGGCCACTGATAGGGGCGCTACCAATGTAAAGAACATAATGGAGCTACTAGGACTAATTTTATAGACGGCGCTTCAAATGTAAAGAACATATAATGCAGCTACTAGGGTCACTGATAGGGGCGCTACCAGTGCATTTAAAGTAAAGGCAAGTGAGGATTTCTAAATGATCAAAAACATCGCGCAGGTACACTTTAATAACGTTTCCATATCTGAACATACCCGACTATAAACAAGACTGCCAGGATGTATTATTTCTCGGGCTACACAAGCGTTGTCTACACGATAAGTATTACGATGATAGTAAATGTTCTTAATTATTGAAACTGACACAATATGTTTAGTATCAACTCTACTCAAATAGAACACTATCCATACATTTATCAGGCTAAATGATCAATGTGTTAGAAGGTTGCACACATGTTGCTTATTAAAATGTTGAACGGAGGTATGCTGAGAGTTACCGCCCATCTTTGTCCTACACTATTGACGGTATTGCTGTTTTTGTGCTGCTGGAAACATAAGAGTATACTTAACATTAAAAAACAAGCAATTCTACATGTGCTATAGGAATGAAAAGGGGTGAAACGTGAGCTATTACTCATTCAAATAGCCTCACACTAGCAAATTACCTTCGTATTAACTTTCTGTGGCAAAGCTATACCATCTTAAATGTACAATAATGATTACAACGTAGTTTTTATGAACCTTCTATAATTGGCATCCTCTTTAAATGTCTGTTTACGCAATCGTCCACGTGATAGGGAACATCCCCATTAATAAAACTCGTATCTTTGCCATGTTTACACTGGTCGAGATACGAAATATGTGTACCCTTTAAATCTGAGGGAGAATCATGCATATGCACCGTTTCTATGTAAAATCTAACTGATCAACGTCATTCTGTATACTTCACTGCCACCAATACAGAGGGTCGGGAGGGGTGGCACTCTTCTTACACTCCTACAGGAATTATTCAAGCTTTTACAAATTACTACAGCAGCTCACGATACTAAGACATCAACTGAGTGGTATGCAGAATCCGTAACCCTCCCGATAAGTACTGTACGTCTGTAAGTCAATAAACTGGTCACTTAGTATGGTTATATGTATGCAGTTCCGTGTACCCCGTCATCCCCTTGTGAAATTATGGCCCAGACAACTCTTAGGCCAAAATTAACCATCCTGTTCAATATGTAGCATTTTGACGTAATAAAACCCTTGGCCTTTGACATTGATTATAACAATGACAGATGACATAACATCTGCCCTTATTTCATGAGAACCATTGTTAAGAGCCGACATTACCGGGGTCGGGAGTTGTGTAATGTCGGTATGATGTATGACATACTCTCTGGTAGACATATGCAAGCCAACATTCACTAAAATCTCCGACCTTTGCTGCAGCCATACATCATCATTATCTTATTTTTTACGTAGCGATGGCGATCCTCAAATCTGGAATGCCTAATATGACACATCACACTATATAACCTGTAATTCTGTGGTTTTATGTTAAAGGCTACAGTTTGTGTGAGATGTAATTAAAACCCTATCACAATTGATGGAACAACCAAACCCCGCAGTCTCCTGCACAAGGAGGGCTTGCACTCCCTTCATATTGTCTGTGTGAGTTCTAAACGAGGTCTGTAATCGTTTTCTATGACCTGTGCACGGGCTGGAAATCCTTTTCTATTTTATGTTCAAGACCTGGAAACACTTTCTGTTGCCTAAATGAGGACTGCCAATATTATTCTACTGTCCATACGAAAGATGTTGATCCCTTTCTATAGTCAAACAAAGGCCAGCAATCCCCTTTTTTTTTTTTTTTTTATCTATTGTGTACACATGGGCTGAAAATCCTTTTATATTCTATCGATGTCTTGCAATTCCTTATGAAAATGTTGTATGTAACTATATTGTGAAAAAATTACAGAATATGATCTCGCTAAACCTCCTCGACAATCTAAAACTATTTCAAAAGTTAATGAATAGTTTTTCACACACGTAAACATTGCTTTGAAAATAAACATACAAGAGAAGTAGACTACAATAAATATGATATTAACTTTTAAGTTTCCGATTCATATCTTATACAAATACATCCATACGTGTTATGCACATGCGTTAATATATTTTCCTACGTAGAGAATGACACACGTGCTATAATATACATTAAGTTGTAATAATAACAGTCATGTGCAACTATTTAATAAAAAAAGTGTCTGCATCATCTGCTTTTGGTCTCTCAGTATTATAATAAGATTGAATTGTCCTGGTATACCAAGAAAATAACATATCCGAAAAGTCCCTCACACTTACATGTACTGTATTGGGTAGGTGACTTAGCAGCTTAGTTGTAAATTAACAATCTACACCTCTTGTACGAGACCTGTGTAACCTCCGCATTCCCATTCTTTTACATGCATTACACGCTGTTCCGAAATATCACAGCCTCGGTTTCGTGTGATGTCGATAGTGCCATCTAGCGGCACTTGTAGTGATGTTTTCACAGCTTGAGCACATGTGGCGACACCTAGCGCCAACAACTGTTTCCACGATATGAGTATAAAAGCGTGCATCTGGAGACTGCATCTGACATTTACCATGGTTCCCTTACAAATTGCGCTTTATAGTCAAAATGCTTCAATTTTTTCAAATCTTACACTTTTTTCGGTGATAATTTCATCAATCGTGATTTATCAAGCAAGACAGACTTCCTTTGATGCCTTTTGGACATTCTGGACAGCAATACAGAATGTGAAATGATTGCATACAAAATGTAGTACAGAATTGTATTCGGATGCGAAGAATATTGATCGTCTGTGCACCTACGGCTCTCACGTAACCCCGACTTTTGAGAGATGCTTGGTTAAAATGTCTATGGTCAGATCGCCTTGGTAGACGGACCTATCGAAGCGTTTATGGGATAGGGGTTTATTCGGCCCTTGATGTTACCCTTAGGGCCGTTCTTTGTTCGTTATCATAGCAACGCCGCGATAAAATGGCAGTGCTCGTTTTACTCAGGCGTTCGCTATTGCACCGGAAGTTGACCTTGGTTACACCAATAACACCACACATGAAAATCGGTCAGAGCTTGAAGCATCGCTCTAACGCTTACTACGCTGAAGTGCGAGCCATCTCTGCTAGTTGTTATTGCAGAATTTAATTCAAAACAAATTCATTCTCCCCTTCCGAAAGGGAGATCGATCTTAATTGTTTTTTGTTTTGTTTTGTTTCTAGAAAGGACACTAGGCTTCAAATCAAAATGATTCTACATGTAGCATACAGTTCAAAGTGTTCCGTGTCAACAAGAAGATGGGTGTGTCATCGGTTTAAGTAAAACCATGAGTTGAAGCAAATTGAAACGGAAAGACAATGAGAGTAAGCATACCACGAACCACCTGCTAAAATCGTTTACTTCAGATCCGATTTAATCAATGTCAGCTATTCAATTTTATCCGGAAGTACATACTCGTGAATTGCTCGGTCGTATGGATAAGCTCGTGTTTGCATTTTTGTACGAATGGATGACTGTCCAGCCGAGCGCATGATTTCCGCGAGCTTAGCAGCGCTCTCAACAGGTTAAGACGTTATCTCTATCTTAACTCCAGCCTCGTTAGCACCTAACATGCACTTTCGTCAGCGAGGCCTCGAAACGAATTCTCGTCTCGATGAACGAGAAAACATTAATTTAATGAACTATCAAATCGGGGATATCACTACTCTTTAGTGACTAATCTATCTATGTCAGCTTAAGGAATTTGTGTATTTTGCATGTACATTACGTCATGAGATTTCGATGAACGAACTGTTTCACGTATCATCGGAAGTAAGATCATTTCGACATTGTGATAAGTCAATATTCCTCCGCGCTGTGATTAGGTTTTATTTTGTGCTTGTTAGAAGGTCACAGACGTCCTTTACCCGTGAGTATGTGCGCTAAGATCAGATCATGACCTTATCTAGAGGGACGCCAATTGATTTGAATGTCATCGTGAGACGTATAGCGTTTTCCATACTGTCGCCATTTATATGTTAAGAGGCTGGAGTGTAGTTCGCACTGCCTGCCTGAAAGAGGAAATGCAGATACATGATGTCGATATGAGTTAATAGATTTGGGAATACCAGAAAAAAACCATAACATTATGATGGAACTAAAACTAATGTTTGTCGTTTCTCAATAAAATCCAGCGTTAATCAGCTTATTCATCTTAACGCAGACGTCCTACACAGAGCCTAGTGGTATTGAGTAATGAATTTGTACGTTACAACAGGCAACATTCACATTTATTACAAAACGTAAAATAGTGAGGTCTTCATATTTAACGTTCAATCCGAAATCTCTAAACTCGTTATTTCTCCACAACAAACTGTAGATGCGTGGTTCTTTGAACGATGCATATTAATTATAACCCGTAGGGCGATAATAAGCATTCCCAGCCATACGCCTATGTTAACAGTCGAGGCTGGCGTTATTTGCGGAAGTTCAAGGTCAAGGCTCCGTTTGTTAAACACTGGGTGCGTTACGAATGGACGACGCACTGACTTGATTACACTTGAATTCCTACATTGAAATGACAGAAGTGTTTAAACTACACATTTGCTTAGAGTTCTAAGTGCTGAGGTGTTAAATCACTACAGTATGAAACACTCGGGCATCGATGCTCAAAACTCGGTTAAAATAATTCATTTTATTTAGGAGTATCAATAATCTGTGAACGGTTTCCGCAGCAGATGCTGGACTCGTGTTTAGGAGAGCTATTCAATCATTCTAATGTTTGAAGTGATTTTACTGTGGCTCAATGCAATTCTTGGGTAACCTTGGGCTTAAAGTAGTTAAAGTATTGTAGCATATTTCTAAAGAAAAGAAACAGCCGAGGAAGGGCCACTAAAATCGAAATTGACTGAATATAAAACCGACTGAAAGTTCTCTCTAAGAAGATCAAACCAAAAATCACTAAAATATAAACCAGAAAATGTCCACCAGTGATGGCTGAATGTGGAATTGAGTAGAAAATTGAAATATAAATGCTATCTAGAGAGAAGATACTAGAAATATGTCTAATAATTTACGTGGACAATTAAACCTCGCTATCATTTCGCTTATTATCCCCCGCTTTCACCCAAACGGGGGATATTAATTTGGGTCTATACGTCCGTCCGTCTGTCTGTCTGCCACGCTTTGTTTCCGTGCAATAACTACAACAAATGTGTTAACGATTTTCATCAAACTTGGTCACAGGGTTAAATGCCTTAAGGACTCGGCCAAGTTCGATGACCACTTTCAGCGGACCCCATTTGGCGGAGTTATGGCCCGGCCCCTTGAATAATGAAAAACGTATATATTCTGCTAGGTTTTGTTTCTGTGCAATAACTATAACAAATGTTAACCGATTTTCTTCAAACTTGGTTCGATTTTGATGAAAATTGGTATATAGGGATATTAGGGGACTGCGAATTCAACCGCATCGGTTTCGTTGCCATAGCTACCACACGGAGGCTTCTGATTGGTCGAAATTTAGATATTGTTAGATTTTGATGA
>JAUMHH010205431.1:0-13079 GCA_032359455.1 Chlamys rubida
AAAAATTAGAGGTCCTACAATAGAACCCTGGGGGACCCCCTTCTTTACATCAGTCCATTTGCTTGTCTCTGGCCCCAATTCAACCATTGCACATTCCGCGTCATTGAGTTTATTTTGTTTACTTCCTTTCATGGGTAAGCATGATGGATGCAATACGTGTTGAGAAACTAAAAACAAATTGACCAAGTGACCACCATTGTGACGTCATCGATCTAACTGAGACATGTAGCATGAACTTCACAAAAATATATAATGAATATGAAGCAACCAAATTAATTAAAAAATAATGAATGACAATTTAATGTCAGCAATGAAAGTTTGAAACATTCTGCTACGATCCTATAAAAATAATATTGCGTACAAGCACGAAGCCCTACCGGGCTTTATTAATTTAGGTATTGCTCAACCTAGTTCTGTTAATTCGTATTAGATATTATAAGATCACAACATCATAACCTAAAACATTTATTGGTCGATTAAAACATTCTTAAAATTGACGGATTAAAAGTTCTCCTAAAAACGACCAACACACATTATGAACATAGTTTGTTTTAGAATCATATGCATATTGAAAATTACTTTGATTATTTGAATTGCAAAAACCACAACAATTATTGGATCTGAAAATGGCATTCCGTTATTCCATACAGAATGTAATGCTATAAACAATGTGCATGCGTACATGTAGCATACATTGTATTATATTACCAGCTTAAATAATTAAGGTTTTGTTATTTTAGTTGTTGTTTTGTCATTACATATTTGTGAATTTCCGAATTAAAAATGGCCCTTGTTGACTCCTTTTATTAAATCAATATGTTTAGCAGGGTTATTGACCAGTATTTTTATCGTATTAGCACATGCCTCTAAATGGATGCATCATTTAATTAATTTCTGACACACGTTTCTCAATTTATCAAATGTTAATAAATGAAACAGAACATTGCTGATACATTGTGTCAATCACGCCACACTGGGGATTTTTTCTGTTATATTAAGTATGCTGGTGTGAACTTCGATTTTCTGCCTAGATATGTAAATATCGCCTGATGATGAATGGCGTAACTGCTACATGTACTTTGTCTTTACAAGACCTGGAAGATTTATATTCGGAAAACAACTTTCCGTTTTCTTAATTTCAGAGAGCAGGAGCATATATCATACATACATCATTTATGTTATGCTATACTTGACTACTGTAGAAGAGCACGAGGAGGCAGATCGTGTCTTTGCTACATTTAATTATACATCATTTATGTTATACTATACTTGACTACTGTATCGAGGAACATGAGGAGGTATATCGTGTATTTACTACATTTAATTATACATCAGTTATGCTATACTATACTTTACTACTGTAGAAGAACATGATGAGGTAAATCGTGTATTTGCTACATTTAAGTATACATCAGTTATGTTATACTATACTTTACTACTGTATCGAGGAACATGCGGAGGTATATCGTGTGTTTGGTACATTTAATTAAGTAAATAATGATACGATAACAACATTCTTCAATAACTGGACAATTGGAATGAGTACACTTAGGTGAAAATGTTTCTTTATTTGGGTAGACATGACCTAGAAATCGACCATAACCTCAAGAAAGTCCCGTTTTACGTTGAATCTCCTTTTGTTGTTCAACTGTATTAAAATTGATATATTATCGCTGTGCATTGACGCTTGGGTAAATTGTTTCCTTATCGTAACAAAAAAATAATAATTCGAGTTTTTTTTATATCATTTTGTCACAACCTAGTTCGTAGGTCGTCTCAAAGCGGTTCGTAAATTATTATCCGTGGTTATAGGGCCTTTGCAACCAGCCAATCTCTTTCTCAACTCCATGGAGAGTATAAAGCCGGTGCTGCCATTTCGGCGCTCACAGCTAGCATTCAACAATTCTAGCACTGCCTAACCACGTACTCGTTTACAACTGTGTAGACTTGAACAAGCGAAGTAAAGTATCTTCTTCAAGGATACAACACCGTGACGTGACTCGAACCCACAACCCTTCGGTCACAAGCCCGGCGTCCTATCACTAGACTACCGTGCCTCCAATATTTGTACAACAATAAATCAACAGGAAGATTATGTAATACCCATTTACACAACGTGAGGATTCCCGTCAAACTGCACTGTGTTTTTGTATATACAGTAACCTCCCCTTAACTTCCATTACCACATTACTGTAGAACATCCCTTCGACCTGATAGCTCAGTCGGTTAGAGCGATAATACAATTATCTGAAATCAAGGGTTAAAATCCCGGTCAAACCTCAGGTATTGGTTTTTTCAGAATCATTTTTCAAAAATGCTTGAGTGCCAAGGAAAATAAAGTTTCCAATACTTAGTTACAGTTTTTGGCAGTGACACAGTGATCCTTAGCAACAGTGGCGGTGTTGTGAAACTCCAGGGTATGTGACTATCATTCAAATATGAGGTTTTGTTCTAACAGCCATAAACAAACTCCTACTACGTTTAATCAATAATTAGTTGGTCGAAGTGAAGTTCTATGTAGTTGTTCAATATGTCAACAGAAATACATGTAAAATATTAAAATTGATTTCAATTTCCAAGAAAATTCAAAACCGATTTGCCTTTTTAATATCAATGAAATGTGTAATCATATTTAATTTAAATTCAATTATCGCTGACGAAACGCTATTTGTTGTCAATTTAATATTGAGTATCAATGGTACATGGTTATTGAACCCTAACTTAACCAACACAAACGAAATGTTCTGGCGTCAAATTATCATTACCGCCCTGAGTCAACAACTACTTTCGAAATGTCAACTGAGCGGAAAGTTCCCTTTGGTCTGCTTACATCATATGATTCATTTTTATATAAAATTCAGAACAAATACAAATTTTAATTTTGATAATGGAATGCATCATGGTGTGTTCATTAATAAATATTGAACAAGTCATTCCCACTTCGATATGCCAGGCCACACTAAACTATACAGATTTGTATCAAAGCCACCGATAACTATGCAACAAAGCAAACGGATTAATGTAATCTAGGATATTTAATCGTTGAAATAAATGGCCATGCGATTTTTTGTTCTCAAATGTCATTTGGGTGTACAAAGTCCCGAACAAAACATTGGTTAAAAGCCGGAAGTTCTCAAAGTGAGAATGGATTTATATTTTAGGAAGAATACAGTTTTAACGGCGTGTCAATAGTTATGCCCTAGTTTACCCTGTGATGCTAATGGAACATAAAACAGATATGTGCTATCATGGATTTTGAACATTGTATGGGAAGCTTTAGGTTATAATCATATCTTCACAGGCAAATTGTTTAGAAATTATTTAGAGTTGTCCAAGCATATGACACCCAGCGACAAACGGCTACAATCTCATGAACCTATTTCCGGTTTAGGATTTTAATCACCAGGGTAGTTCTAGGTGATGACTTTAATGTTGTTTAGTTTGATTCGGCTCCGTCATATATCCACATGGGGTCTCAGTTTACTGGTAGAAATACGGATATTTATGTATGCGGTTGTCTTGATGGCCTATTTTTGTTTGCGTCACAGCTGAGTAAGACACAGCTTAAGTATTAATCCATTATTCGGTTCCTATATCATATCTCAACCGAAAATTATTCATGATTAGTACATTAACTGGTAATATCAGACGTTAATCATGCGTACTGTTTTATTATATCTATATTTATTTGTAAATACCAGTTATGGTGAACATCGCTTTTCGTTGATATCTACGATATCGTTCATTCTGTTAGCCATGGATTCCAAAAGTCGCCTTACAAGTCTTACAATTGTAGCATTGAACATTCAAAGGAAAGGTTAGCTCCTGTCTGTACAACTCCATAACCAAGCATGGTTGTAGTATGGTCCGAAGCGGGTGATGCAGTGTGTGTGTTGTAGCATTCAAGTGAAGAGGCACCACGAAAAACAACAATAGAACAGAATTGAAAAGAAACAAAACCTGTTTACATAATAAACAAAGTCTGGAGTTTAATTGATAAAGTGAACAAATTAAATACCAAATATATAACAGCAGAGTCCATCATATATTTCTATTTTTATAGCTTCTGAGGGCTTCACTCCACTCCCGCCCCTCAACAACAGCTTCGCCCCTGGACCCACTTCGTAAAAGTGTGGCTCAACGCCTGGTGCGCCCCCAAATCTGAAAATATTTGGCCCGAATAAGTTTGTCGAAATTTGTATTTATTCTCTCAAAATTTCGAGTAACATTTGTAACAACACGATAAAACGTGTTTTTTTTTCAATGAGGCCAAAATGACCATCCATAGCTTTTAAATAGAGATAATTGATTACAGTTGAACTCGTACTCATTGTCCCTTGTGTACAGGATTGAAAATAATTTGGCTCCTTAAACGAACAATAAACTCTTTTAAATGTTGGTATTTTTTGTCAATAAGACAATTTATATCATAATTTTAATTTTAGATATATGTAAAATTGTGTAAATTTGATCCCTGTAAATTGTATACTGTTTGCTTTAGCTTAGAAAGAATCACTTTAATCCATACCATTGCAATACAAGAATTGTTGTGTAATGTGTTTATATATATTTGTTGATAAGTGAAATATGTGTAGGGTTAATAAGCAAAGCTTCGTTTCACTTTTTTATTGTTGTGATACTTATAAACAAATCCACACAACCACAAAATATTATAATTGACGAAAACTATTTTTTTGTTATATTTTTTCCAAACAAATCCCGAGAAAATCGGAATGCTTAGATATCTTTATAGTTCCAAAACAAATATGTGAAAGTGTTAAAGAATTATGTTTGTTGATTACGAAAGGGTGGAGCCTCCATGAAATAGCATTGCATAATGGTATCAACGTTCCAACAGAGTATATCAGTATACATGTATCTATCTCATTATCGACAACAAGCAATTAACATCTACGGAAACCTGACCTCTATCAGTGACGTCAGAGGAAATACTCCCTGTAACATAGGCGGCATCCTGTAACAGATGTACGGGAAAAGGTCGCCATGTATGGACAATTTTCTTTCGTAACAGGGACTGTGTCGGGTATCTAACAAAAGATCAGGTTAACTTAATCTGTCAGATTATTGTTCCTGATATGCGTTTCTACTCTGTACACTATAACGAGGTTCAATCTATTTTCTTTCGTAACCGTGACGTTTCAGATATCTAACAAAAGGTCAGATTAAAATATCAGGTTTACATAATCTGCATGTGTTATGTTCCTGATATGACCCTCTTCTCTATGTCATGTTACCTGCTATAGCGGATTTTATTTCGTAACTAGGACTATTTCAGTTATCTAACAAAAGGTCAGATTCACTTTATCAGTTTTACGTTAGTGATATAAGCTTTTTCCCTGCAAAGAATTACGATTTTATTCATAGAAAACAACTCTCATCAATATCAAAATGATTATAACATATAAATAAATGAAGAACAAAGCCTCTGTGTATATTTTGCTCAAATTGTCACTTTTTGTATGAAACAATAGTCCTGTTTGCTTTTAGCTTAGAAATCATACCTTTTCAATATAAGAATCTTTGTGTAATGTGTTCTATATATTTGTTGATAAGTGAAATAGTTGTATGGTTAATAAGCAAAGCTTCGTTTTACTTTTTTATTGTTGTAATACTTGTAAACAAATCCACCTATCCGAAAAATATCATAATTGACGTAAACTAATTTGTTGTCATATTTTTCCAAACAAATCCCGATTTTATCGGAATGCTTAGAGATCTTCATAGTTCCATAACAAATATGTGAAAGATTCAACGAATTATACTTCAACAAAATATCAGGTTTACTGCATCTGTCAGATTATTGTTCCTGGTATACGTTTCTACTATTTCAGCCGGTACAGTAGATTTACATTTGCTACGAGGGTTTGTTTCATAAATCTTACAAAAAAGCAGGTTTACATAATCTACAGGTGTTATCATTTTTCTGATGTATTCACGAGTGCAAACCACGAATACAAAACAATTGGTCGACTGAGAAAAATATCTAGGACTAACCATTCCGTTTGTCTTTTCTGGGCCGATACACTCACTGCTTCACTGTTATAATTCCCCTATATTTTGCAGACAAGAATTTAATGAATTGCATCTATTTCATATCAATATTTAGTCCTTTATAGGTGGATGAAACGGTTATTTTTAGGGGTTTTTTCAACGTTTTTTTATGAACAACATGGTTTGTAAACTTATATCAATCGGTCCTATGGGTCCGGACAGGTCCGGACAGGTCAATGAGGTCGGGCAGGTGATTAAATACCTTTTGTCTCGTGCAAGGCGGTAGCGCTATCAATAACATCATCCGACCATATTTTCTGCATTGAACGTCCTTGCATCCGCCGTGCATGTGTATGTGAAACAGGGGTTACTCGGGAGACACCACCGAAAAAGAATATATAGAAAAAACCAGGAAAAGCAAAAGATCCCAAGTTTTGTGGGATATCAGTTTTTGTACCTCTAAGTTAGACACAGAAAAATCCCGATTCGTATGACACACATGAAGTGGGACATAACAGGTCTAAACAAAGACTTGAAAGTAACAGCCCTGTACTCTACAAGAGAGGGAATAGGTGTGTTTAGTTGCGATATATTAGCCTCTCCACAGCAGGTAGATTCTTTCCCAGAATATCTAGTCAGGGACGGTCATATGAAGACGGGTGTCTAAGGAGACAACGCCAAAAATGAGATAAGTAGAACAAGGAAAAGTTATAAATCCTAATTGTTGCATAGGAGACAGGATGTTTCTTTTAGTTTCTTTAGTAGAAGACAATGAGTTGTATGAAAGTACATACGTGATATTCATTTCATAACGCATAGTCATGAGACAAATAAACAGCTGTAGACGATTGCTACTGGTACATCAATATTGATGATAAGGATTTATATAAGTTTAAAAACTTTATGTACTAGAGAAATGTGTACATATGTCTCATGTTTAAAGTGAATAATTTAAAGGTTCAATGTTAAGTGACTTACATCAAGATTGTTAATTATAGCCGTTAATACGTAATAAAGAATGATGATGATGATGATGATAATGATGATGATGATGATGATGATGATAATGATGATGATGATGATGATGATGACGATGATGCTGATGATGATGATGATGATGATGATGATGATGATGATGATACTAAAACTTGTTTCGTACATGAAAATGTTGTAAAATAAATAAAACTGATATTTATATTGATGTTTCAGTAATCATTGTTATAATGTTTTGTTGTTGTTGCTACCATTGTCAACCATCTTAATACGTAATGATGATTGTGGTTCCAATGTTTGTACTAAAATACAAATAAATCATAACACGTTCACCCTACCGCATAACGTGTTAGCTGTAACGAAGGTTACCCACAACAGCACCAAGCGTTATCGTATGACACATCTGTCGTTAATGTCAAATAATCCCAATAAGATGTTATCAAGGCGTGTTTACAAATCAATAGATATATAAAAAATAGACATAACAAATTGTGATACCACCAGATATAGACACACCTTGGAGAATGACAATATAGTTTTAGATAGAAAAACTGGCGCAGCATCCGAAAGAGCGCGTTACTGTAATTTGTCTGGGAGAAGCTGACTTCGGTGCGGGGCGTCCTTCGTAAAATGTCGTTATATAACCGTAATGACGGATGCTTAATTTGTGACAAGAGACGGAACTCCGTGAAACACTTAAGGTTGCTATGCATTTATAATAGGGTAACCGCCTGTAACGGTGATATAAGCATGTCTGGCGCGGCGGGGTGATTTCAGGGATTAGCACTGTTTTGACAGTGTGATATTAGAATGATGTACAACGACAGCATGTTTATACTGTCAAATTTATAACACAGACTGTACACGTCTAACACATAATACCAACAATCTTAGTATAACCTTTCATTGTTAACAGGTGCCATATCACTATCGCTGCATATTAACATAGGTTTCGGAACAAGTCAGCTTTTTAATAACCGAAGTGTTATCAATAGACGAAAAATACATATGTTGACTTCTGGCGTATGTAACTACTAACTAAGTTGTCTAACAGGTGTATGCTTACATGTACTTCTCATGTCTAGTGGGTATTCTTGTAATATATTGGTTCAATGATGTAGTGTGTAAATTCTAACCGATTCAGTCACCAGCTGTTTGTTTAAGTTTATAATGCTTTTTCATCTGTCTTTTCTAATCAACACTGAATTTGGATTTTCTGTCGACGGTGTATTATATACGTATAATTACATTTTATTTGTATAGTTCTGAAATAAACCTGCCGACCAAAATTGTCGTTACAATCCAATAAAAGCAATTATTACATGTGAATATTTACCAGTCAAAAGATGTTCGGGTCTTTCCGTCAAACTGTTTGAGTATTCAGGCACAAATCATGACATGATGTTAAATCAAAGCTATGATGGAAAATCCTGAATGGTTTTCGATTGACGTTCGCCTCCTGATGGAACTGGTAACTACAAAGCCCGGTCGTGTTCCTGCCACAATGAACTATATAATAATATTGTCTCGCTTTTAACATAAATGTAAGGATTGCTATTCGTTTGTTTTAACATTCACGACGGTACACTATATGTACAGCTGTTCAATTTGCAAATGGAATATGGAACATGGAATATGTTTAAACAGATATGTTTTACATGTCATTGTAAATGTAAAACATGCATTTGAAACATTAAGTATTTTATGTTGCTTACTCAACTTTAAGGACATTGTAAAGTAATCACGGCAGAGTCTTGTTTTTTTAAATGTGTGGTCGAAACGTCTTAGAGGAACAAACTTGTACAAGAATTAATAGTATCTGTCAGCTATTGGACAATATAATTATAAAACAAAGACAAAATGTAACCATGAAATATCCAGGCACGTATGAAATTACCAGAGCTAAAGGGGTCTAACGATGATCAATATCTAAAACGCGATTATATCTTATGTCCTTTAAATATCAAGATATTTTAAAACGCATCATATTAAGGAATATAAGTCACAAATAAATACTATAAATCATAATAGTTCTTCTCCGTTTTAATGCTTTTTGGTCGATTTAGTATTATTGCCGCATATTATATAGCCATTATACTTTAACATATAGACAATAATGGCTCGAGTATATATGTGAAACTTTTAAACAATCACAATTTAGTAAAATGTGATGTATCGAATGCTATTTACTGAAAAGATTCATATTGCAATCGTATACAAGAGATATTTGATCTGGGTACTTTATTTGATTAGGGTATCATAAAACCTTACAAATACAAAAGTAGAAAGGCAAATTCATCTCTGACCTTAACAAGAAACTGTGATTGTTCCCTGTATGCTACTAGATATTATATTATTTCTCTGTTTAAATTTGTGTCTGTATTATTAAGTTATATAGGGGCCTATAATGAACACAGGAGATACTATGCTTCACCAATACTTTCAAAGGACATGCAGGCACAGTATATTCATAACCTCTCGTTCCTTAAAATCAAGCATAAGGGAAAAACTACTTGCATTATGTCTTCCTCAAGAGCCTTGAATTAAAAGGATTATATAACCTTCTCGGCCACTAACATCCTGATACTTACCTTAACTATGACAATGGAAATTCGCCAAACTCTTATTGACACGTTAGACAACTGAATGTGTTCGTGCTTGATCCCTTTATGGTAATAGTCTAGCTTCGCTTTCTTATTAAGTATGCATAATACAAAAATGGAAATTTGCCTTTTCTGTTCAAACTATAAAGCTACATACTTATATAAATGCTGAATGTGCCCCAATGTCCAATACATTCTTCAATGGGATTTTTGTCCTCAATTGACACAGCCCAACAGTTTCAAAACATGCTGATGTACACTGATGCTCTAGCTAACAAATACGGTCATACAAGAAATATTCTCCTGTGTCCTATAACACAAAACATTCTCCACTATAATTGTTTCGTTTTTCTTCAACTCAACACTATAACTACCTATCGATGCTAACCTATTCACCAGCTCACACAAACGGTCCTTGAACACAAAACTTTAATGCTTAACACTTATTACCAATTCTGCGGGAAGCATTGCTCTTTATCTTACTTGGTAAAGGATCGGACTGGTTAGTCAGATGTTCTGGTCTGTCCAGTAAAAGAGTTTTGTTTTGGTGGTTCGATTTCCTGCATTTATCTCTACTTCCTGGTTTCGTATGTCTAGTCATTTTAGATGACATGTGGCGTTGAGAAACAATCAATAGAAATACAAATTACAAAAGCACCCCTCTAACATTCCCGGTTTGACTCCTATCTATTTGCTTCTGTTTACGATGGGTGTCCGGTTGCTTTTTTGTTTCCGAAGTACTTTTTGTTTTTCATTTTTTATTTTTGTTTTAGGTTTCCATTTAGAGCATTGATATTACAATATGTATTTGTATACTTGATTTAGTATACAGCAAGCTAGTCTAGCATTAACAATGCTGAATAATGTAGTATTGATACAAATATCGATTATTTATTTTCGCATACAATAAACGAGCTTCATAAACGTTAATAATACATAACCAAAAACGATATCTGATGTCTATATATGTGTAATATGATATATTAATGTCACGTAGCGTGGACGACATGATATAGCATTGCGTTAACGTGGTTACGAGTCATTCAGACAGTATGACTGGCCTTCAGTGTGAAAAAGATACCCGAGTAATTCTATATATCAAATAGCCATAAATAACGTATATCTGTAAGGAGTTACAGCACAGCAAACATAAAACAAAATCGTTATCAAGTGGTACACACGTAAATAAACAAGTATATAGTATATTACATGAGTTTCCATTTCATATGAGATTTATGAAACGAGTCTGAGAATTTTCACTTTAGCGAGCTTCTGGTTTCATAAATTTCATATGAAATGAAAACGAGTGTAATATCCATTTTATCACATAATCAAGGTTTGTGGCATTTTTTGTGTAAAACAACAATTTCCATGCAACATTGAAATGTAAAAAGCCGCCATTTTGACTCCAGTGCGTAAGTATGTGACGTCATGTACTTGTCCTAGGCATGACGTCACAATTGAAACTTATAACCAATCACAGGGCTGATAGGTCATATTATATGGGTTAATACGCAAAAAAATATGACATTGGTATATTTAACGGATAACACAGTACATCATGTGATAAAATTTCATATTGGAATTTTTTATTTCAGAATTGTTCTTTATTATTTCAAATAAAAAGGTAGTTGACTACGCTATTAGACTATCAGTTCAACAGGCTTACCGTAGCCTTATAGTGGTAATGGGTTCTGGCTTGGTTTAACGTGTATATATATAAGCTATTTGTTGTAGTCACTTGTTGTAATGCTTGACGATTTTTATAGAAATCTTTGTGTACTATGTACACTTTTGAAATCAACTTTTCCTTCTATTAGCCTTTACAACCATTAAAAAGTCCATTAAGTGTTCACTTTGTTTGGCTATCTGCATCTAAAAACATCAATTTCAAATAGGTGCTTTATTCATTTGTATCTTTAGATTTTTTTATGTAGCAAATGATATTTAAAACCTATTCTTATTGTAATTATCCTTTGAAGAGCTCATAACAAAACCATAAGTTGATTTGGTTCAATAAAAATACTTAAACGACGAATCGCTATGTTATATATGAATATAAGTGTGTACCTTTTAAATGTTTCAATCTATAATATCGGCAAAGGCCTAATTGTGTTGTATCGACCCTGGTACCTTTTATCCCACGCGTGTTTAACGTTTGCTGGTTAGAAAATCGTATACACATTCGTGATAGTGTCACTTCTAATTTGTAAGCATCAGTTTCTCCCACATTTAACACGTGCTTTCACATTTTTTGCTAGAGACAGATAGATCTGTCTTAAACGTAAAACATCGATTCCATCGCGTCATCACTTCTTGTGGTCCGACGAAGTTGTGTCATCAAGGAAGATGAACGTAATATTTCGTATTGTGTAGATACAGTATTGTGTAGATACAGTATTGTGTAGATACAGTATTGTGTATATACAGTATTGTGTAGATACAGTATTGTGTAGATACAGTAAGCCAAAAATGAAGTCGCTGCACCATACAGCTGTTTCGTCGTTCTAGGAGGGGAAATAATCAATCACGCCTGTGCAGTCAGAGAAATTTCAAACCTTGGGATAAGATCATTTTTTAAATAAGCACTCGCAATGCCTCGTGCTAAACAAACACCTTACCCTCAGGTTTATAAATATCTGTCTACATTATACAGCAGCGATATAAGCAATCATTATGCTGTCAGTGTAGACACGTTACCATGCCTTAAATCAGGCAAAAGTCGTATACGTCATATGCGTTGCACGATTTACATGTTAAGAGATAAGTTTAACCTGTAGTGTGTTTGTTTGGATTAGCTGTTTCTTTCATTTTAATTCTTATCCCGCCTATGTTTTGTTTTTACTATAAGTGCCAATATAATTTGACACGTGCGTTGATGACATGGTTGATTTTGTTTGCCTAGCTTTATAACAGTCTGTCAGTACCCGTATTCCAAATGAACGCCCTGTGCCTGCGGGCTTGTATAGTTGCATTTTTAACGTAACATTGTTTTATTACATTGATTTTCCAAATATAAAAAATCTTATACAAATTTAAATACTTTTAAATGTTGATAAATATTAACAGTCTAGCATATATGGCTATTAAACTAATAACATTGTAGTAAACATATATGCAGGTTTACGGTTCTGACACTAATTCACTCAAACTCCCACGCGCTCCGGTAAAAATGATTATGTAAAATAGTAAGTACACCTCTAAATAATGTATTCTTCAATGGAAAATGACAGATGCATACATGTTTGTATAAAAACAATAATACAATCAGTATTACGGGTAAAAATCATAATGTCTTCTATAATTAGGAGTCACAACTTATAAAAATTATACATGTTTTTTTATTTAAGTATTAACTTGAATATATTTTTCATGTTATGGAGCTATAACACAAAAAAACGGATTGTACTCTAAATAAACCGCGAAGCGGTTTATGATGAGAGTACACTCCGTTTTTTTGTGTTAAAGCTC
>JAUMHH010205442.1:0-13079 GCA_032359455.1 Chlamys rubida
CCCAGTAATTGGAGGCTATTTGTGACGTCCCAGTAGTTGAAGATTTTAACGTCCCAGTAATTGGAGGCTATTTGTGAAGTCCCAGTAGTTGAAGATTTTAACGTCCCAGTAATTGGAGGCTATTTGTGACGGCCCAGTAGTTGGAGGCTATTTGTGACGGCCCAGTAGTTGGAGGCTATTTGTGACGTCCCAGCAGTTGGGGGCTATTTGTGACGTCCCAGTAGTTGAATATTTTAACGTCCCAGTATTTGGAGGCTATTTGTGACGTCCAAGTAGTTGGAGGCTATTTGTGACGGTCCAGTAGCTGGAGGCTATTTGTGACGTCCCAGTAGTTGGAGGCTATTTGTGACGGCCCAGTAGTTGGAGGCTATTTGTGACGTCCCAGTAGTTGGAGGCTATTTGTGACGTCCCAGTAATTTGAGGCTTTTTGTGATGTTCAAGTAGTTTGAGGCTATTTGTGACGTGTCAGTAGTTGGAGACTATTTGTAACGTCCAAGTATTTGGATTTTATTTCTGACGTCCCTGTAGTTGGAGGCTATTTGTGACGTCCCCGTAGTTTGAGGTTATTTGTGACGTCCAAGTAGTTAGAGTGTATTTCTGACGTCCCAGTAGTTGGAGGCTATTTGTGACGACCCAGTAGTTTGAGGGTATTTGTGACGTCCAAGTTATTGGAGGCTATTTGTGACGTCCCAGTAGTTTGAGGGTATTTGTGATGTTCAAGTAGTTTGAGGCTATTTGTGACGTGTCAGTATTGGAAGGCTATTTGTGACGTTCTAGTATTTGGAGGCTATTCTGACGTCCCAGTCATTGGAGGCTATTTGTGACGTCCCGGTAGTTGGAGTGTATTGTGAGGTTATTTGTGACGTCCAAGAAGTTGTGAAGTTATTTAGTCGTTCCACTTGTAGCTAGCTAGGCTATTGTTAGGTAACATTTTCTAATGCAAAATGAATGTGTCTTTCTCTGTTTTATCACTTTTCGAAAGTTTAACTTTTTGTACTTTTTTTTCAAATTATATCTTACTATATGGTCCTGATAATTTCATCTGACGGTCATCAATTTTAATTCAATATTAAAATCAGGGGATGAAGGTTTTGCTATGTTTGTATTAATTACTGAGCTGAACCTTTTATTCAAATTTTATTACGATGTGTGTTTACGCTTAAATGTAATCGAATTCATAGGCGATTATTTTTGAAAACTACAAATCTTATTCTTCAAATATTGTATATCCTTATGAACAGCGATGCGCACATTAAAAGCTGGCGGAACTTTAACATAAATGTTGGAAAACATGATCAGGTACCAAAATGCCAGAGAAAATAAACATTGTTTTTCATAGAAAAAATAAAACAAAATGTTGTTTATTTTTACCTAGAGCTCGCGAGCACACCTATGCTCCCTGTAGGGACATTGACTCGCTTGTAAACAATACGGTAATCAGAGGTCGAGACGACATGTAACTGGAACGATTAAGTAAGATCAAAACAGTTACATACCATCAATATCACATACTTTCGAAAACAAGAGGGAAGAACCCCGGATCCAATGGGAAGGGGATCGTTTCGTCCCAAACTCGTCGACACTTGGTGCTAAGCTCCTTTTTTAAATAGTTGCATCAGCTTAGTTTATTCCTTCTATAGAGTTTGTCTAACCAGCCGAATTATTTGGATCATGTCTGCCAATCTCTCAAGCCTTATTTGTGGCCGACGGGAAGCTGTGTAGGCGTGTTCCGAGTGGTTATTCTATCTGACCGTATACATTATCGACCGAGGATTTCTGAATGGATCGACTCAGAATTATTTACATGCAAAATATTACGGGATGCATTTCTTAATCAATACTTGCACGTGATTTGCAACCCAGCAGTTGTGGTGCGGTGTTATGTAAGGTGATGAACGACTCGATATTAAGTACACGAATGTGATGGGTTCCTCAAGGATTACTTTACACTGTACGTATGCAAAGTAGGAATAATCAGCCTGTCAGATTTTAACAAAGATCTATCAATATTTCGTGATCCGCGAAATTATGTGTGAACGTATGTAGCATAAAAATGCTACGTCGAATGTGATCTTCTTCTTCAGTTCACCGAACGTTTGAAAATCGACCTGGAATTTCACCCTGAATTGTGTATGCTTGGCACGGTGCCAAGTCTGTTGGCTAGGCACGTACATATGCTCGGCTGGAGTCTCAATATTCACTCTATGTCTTATGTGCTCGTCGCGGGGCCCAACCTAGTATACCCCTGACGTATGTATGGAGTAGCTAGCACACGACGGTCTAGTTAACGTTGTTCCCTATGATAGCGACGTTGCAGAGCGTTTTCATCCAATGTCGTCTTAGCTGGCCTCGACCCTGTCTAATTATTATGTTAAGTATTCTATGTGACGTTTGCTCGATCCAGGGCCAATCCATGCTCGCTACGGACCCCAATTTGCTTGGAGTAAGTCTATTACTTTAGTTAAGACCAAATATTTGCTTGTTGCGGGACCTAGCTTTCACCCAATTTAACATGTGCTCATTTCAGGGCCAAATATTCACCCAGTGTTTCGTGTACTCTTTTCAGGGCCAAAGATTCACCCAGTGTTTCGTGTACTCTTTTCAGGGCCAAATATTCACTCAGTGTTTCATGTACTCTTTTCAGGGCCAAAGATTCAACCAGTGTTTCGTGTACTCTTTTCAGGGCCAAAGATTCACCCAGTGTTTCGTGTACTCTTTTCATGACCAAATATTTACCCAATGTTTCGTGTACTCTTTTCAGGGCCAAAGATTCATCCAGTGTTTCGTGTACTCTTTTCAGGGCCAAAGATTCATCCAGTGTTTCGTGTACTCTTTTCAGGGCCAAATATACACTGTATATCCAATGTTTCGTGGTCAAATATTAAACCAACATTACATAATTCGCCTCGGGCCAAGTTTCATCCTATGCTTCATGTGCTCATTTTCGGGGCCAAGTATTCAAACCAATACTGAGTTAGCGTGCCCCTCATTTTGAAAAAACGGAGGTAAAGATAGCTAATTTCATTATCGACATAGCTAGGTAGACGTAACTCGATCAATGCTTATAACACTAGTCTTTGGTGATGAATACAGTTTTTTAAAGTATTTGGGAAATGCTGTCCTGGCAGAAAATTCGGTCCATTGGAAATGGTGTAATAGTCAGAAAATATAAAACTAGACTTTTGATTGCCCGAGGAACATTTAGGGTAACATGTATACCATCGATAATGGCGTCCGACAGGAGTTAAGATAGCTAAACACGGATTTTATATAGGTTTATATAGCATGCCATGTACATGTACATGTACGATGTACGGTTTAAAGATCAATACCACTCGCCCAGGCTCGGCAGTAAGTAATCCAAGGCGGCCAATTAGACGAGCATTCTTTGAACGAACATTTCAAATTACGAACCATGTGCTCAATGTTACAGCTGTATTTGGGTGTTTCGACATACGCCCTTAACACAACTCTATCGATAATCAATCGCATTTAGGGAAGACAGTATGTAGGCTTTCTCTGGATCGATACGGAGCCGCACAGCGTTACAACTCCGGGCTTGTGTTTGTCTTTTGTACGGCGTTAGAGTTATGATCTGTTTTACTTAAGTATTGATGGGAACTTTTACGATAAACATTGTCGTATGAAGAACCTAACCAGCATACAAACTAGAACAATCTACGTACTTTTTAAAAGATTTTCTAATTTTTTTTTCGTGTTTGTTTTATTTCATTTTTTTCTTACATCATCCAATCATTATCCAAAGAGGTTTAATCAATACTTACAATGACGCTTAACTAAGTTTACAGAGACGCAGTGATAAAACGGGTCAAAATGTATCACTGTTTTCAGCGCCGAAGGTCTCAAACAGTACAATCAACAATCGAACTATGGCCCTCGTCCTACGCTGTATATCCCAGTTACGCAATGCGTTGTGTATTTTTTAATATGCATCCTTTGTGCATGTGCTTTTAATTACTGCTTTTACCAATAAGTCAAAAACCTCAGATTAATACAGGATTTGAACTTCAGCTCTACACTCGCCTTCTAGCAAAGGAGTTGCACACATAACCATAACTTCACCATTTACTCGAAATACCAGCATCACTCAAACTACCATATTATCATTACACCACCCAGATAACCAGCATATTCACACAAATGTTAATTCAAAATAATAATTTATAAATATATTCTTCTGAGTTCAAATCCGCGAAAACTTTTTCGAATGTTGGCAATCGCCGTAACGCCGTACATGGTAGAACAGAATTGCCCTGGTCATAAAATATTACAACCTGCATGCGTTCGGGTCTCAGTTGTTCAAAGTATTCTCAGCTTATTAATTCTTTAACGCAGAATTTTGAAATCTGAGAATTTGTTATCTGTTTTTTCAGTTTTTTTAATGATTATTTGAAATCTTTATGCATTCTTTTTTCAATCTCATTGAAATGTACAATACAACGGTCGTATTAATCAGTGTCTGAGGAGTGTCTCAAAGCGTGATAAGCTTACCAATAAATTAACGTATAGTTTCATCTAGATATTTATATAACGATCTGAAGACGATAACCTCAGATATTATTGTCAGAATAAAAAAGACCAATTATTGTTTGAAATTGGCTTTATCTGTTTCCTAGATTAATAGGTCTTTACATTTCAGGTCCAATTAGGACAAAATGTAAGCTGATGACACGTGTCAATCGAAATCACGTGATAGTTCTTTGAATTCCAGATTCAGCAACAGGCGAGGATGACCGAGCAAGTGTGATTAGCTTCAAATCCTCATTTAATTTATAACGAGAGCGAGGCTTTTATTGTGTTACCACGAGAGTTTGATAGAGTTTGAAGAAGAGATTGTAATGGAAGCAGTGACATGGTCAGTATATAGTCCTTGTACGTCCCTCGATGTTATTGTCTGTGTGAACTGCATCATCCTGATGCTATAATTCAATTCCACAAATGTAGCAAAGGAAGTAGTCCATGCTTTGAAAGCCCGTTCGCTGAATTATTTTCGACTATCGGTAATATTTTTTCATAATGTGAAGATTTCGTCAAATGTGGACGGGCCTTCAGTATCACACGGTCTGAAATGCGCGAATCTGATTGGTTACGAACCAGAACAAATACTGTCAATCAGCGAGCGAATATCCTCTCCTGTAAACATGAGAAGACATTGAAAACTTGGAAATACACTGTAAAAACGTTAATGTCAACTGATCAGTTTGGTTGGCTTTATTTCTTTTTAAACCACAGATCGCCATCTTGAATTTTATATTGACAAAGTCATCCGTTTGGTTGTAATGAGATTGGTGGACGAGATTATCGGGAGGTTGTAAATATAAACTATAATACAGATGTCAGTATTACTGAAAACTACAGAAAACGATAAGAGAAGAACTCAAACGGAGGGTTTGTTTTGTTTAAGGTTTTATGTTTTTTCAAAAGCCAAGTTCATATTAGAACGGATGCGATGTGTGACACAGCCAAAAAAAGAGAGCAAGCGGTTGAGAAAAGAAAGGACTGCGATTCTTAGCATTGTGATAGGGCAGCAGATACAAGTCGGTTGCTACAAAATTAATTAAGCAGGAAATAAAGAAAACAACTTCTGTTTAGAGCCCCACATTAGTCGCCTATACGTACATGCGGTGAGTTACAGCAGATTTGTTCTTATTTTATCTATTTTATCAGGGAACCTGCAACAGGTCAAAGGGCGGTACAAACGAGACACGAACATATAGCAGGTCAAAGGGCGGTACCAACGATACATGGACCTATAGCAGGTCAAAGGGCGTTACCAACGAGACACGAACATATAGCAGGTCAAAGGGCGGTACCAACGAGACACGAACATATAGCAGGTCAAAGGGCGGTACCAACGAGACATGGACCTATAGCAGGTCAAAGGGCGGTATCAACAAGACATGGACCTATAGCAGGTCAAATGGAGGTACCAATGAGACCGAATATATAGCAGGTGAAAGGGCGGTACCAGATATCCACGGTTTGATTCCTATCCGGGGAATTGTTCTGGTAACAAGTCACTGAGACACGGGTCTACGGTTTGATTTCTATCCGGGGAATTGTTCTGGTAACAAGTCACTGAGACACGGGTCTGCGGTTTGATTCCTATCCGGGGAATTGTTCTGGTAACAAGTCACTGAGACACGGGTCTACGGTTTGATTCCTATCCGGGGAATTGTTCTGGTAACAAGTCACTGAGACACGGGTCTGCGGTTTGATTACTTTCAGAAGGATTTTTCTGATGACAAGTTTCTGCATGAGACACAGGGGTTACAGCGTTTTTGAGGGAGTATTCAGCTGTTTACGAGCCTTTGAGATATCAAACCTTTGGCTTTATCTTATCTGGGGGATTATTGTGGTATTCTGTCTCTGAATTGTCGTACTTGTACCTTGAATCTAACCAAGGTCGTCTGCTCAGAATACCACTGAACATATCTGCCCTGTGATTAGTAACAGGCGATTACACTTGGCTGTCTGACAACGACGCCCAGACTTCATTCTCCCCTCCTTCCTACTCTCTTGATATCGCCAAGGTCAGTGAGGATAATATAAAAGGCCTGCACATCATCATACAAGGACATAACGACTGTTATTCACGGTTGACGAGGACAAAGCGTGTATTTGGTTCATATGAAAGTAAATTTCTGCCAAGAAATATATTGTCTGCGACAGACGAAGGTCGATAGACGTCTCTTAGAGGGACAATAAATGTGCATATTTCCACGCATATATTGGTACAATAAGGACCGAGATGTGCTGTAACTTTGAGGATTGACTGCTCCCCTCCATATATTGCCAAACCTCTGTAAAACTGTACGTGGCAGTGTAGGCTAGCTCCTACCAATGATCCGTGGTCGATTTATCTTTTTTCCATGTGTTTTCTTCTCGATCTTAATCGTTAGAAACGTAATATGTTCCTATTTCCATGTTTCGTTTCTGCAATTGCCGCCATAAGTGGGCCGTTTGTCTTGTTTCGTAAGTGATGCATTACACTAGTGAAAAAGCAGCAAACAGTACATCGTGAACTGGTTTGGAAAATGTCACGTGCCCTGGGCTCTTTCCAGTCGTATGTTGGCTGTTTTAGATATTACCTGCCAGTGTCTGCAAATACTAAATGCCAAATAAAGTACAAATCTCGCAACATCTCACGTTTTTTGTGACATACGGGTCTTGACTGGTGACCTGTGATTGTATTTCGGTCGACCATGTTCCATTTTGGTTTGTCAGATGAACGACCACGGTGTGGAACCTAGCCAGTGATGTATCATTGTCGCTAATGGTAACGGTGCGTTGTGTCGTATCAGGTATCAGCTATGTAAGTAACGGCGTGTTTGTTAAATTATCTAAGGATAGTGTGTGTGTGTGTGTGTGTGTGTGTGTGAGGGTGTGTGTGGCGGTGTGTGTGTGTGTGAGAGTAGCGGTGTGCGCGCCTGTGTGTGTGGCGGTGTGTGTGTGTGTGTGATGGTGAGTGTGTTTGTGTGAATGTGTGTGAATGTGAGTGTGTGTGTGGGGGGTATCTATATTGTCGACCCAAGCTCTATAATGTATGGAATATATTATAAAAATACCAGCCTGACGCCTAACTATCATGTATTATGGAAATACCACCCTGATGTACTCAAGCCATTGTATTGCATACGTTGTAGAAATACCACCCTGATGTACTCAAGCCATTGTATTGAATACGTTGTAGAAATACCACCCTGATGTACTCCAGCCATTGTATTGAATACGTTGTAGAAATACCACCCTGATGTACTCCAGCCATTGTATTGAAACATTTAAGAAAATTCCACCCTGACGCACGCTAATTGAAAATATCATGGAAACACCACCCTGACATAATCCTACCATATCTTGATATATAAAAGTTATACCACCCCAGCATACCGTTAACATAACATTGAAATATAATAGAAATAAAGCTCTGTAATACAATATATAACAAAAAAAAACCCAGTCATAAATAAAATAATAATTCGAGGTTCTTATATACCGCTTCATCACAACCTTGTTCGTAGGTCGCCTCAAAGCGGTTCACAAATTATTATCCGTGGTTATAGGGCCTTTGCAACCAGCTAATATCTTTTCTCAACTTCATGGGGAGCATACAGCCGGTGCTGCCCTTTCGGCGCTCACAGCTAGCATTCAACAATTCTAGCACTGCCCAACCACGTACTCGTTTACAGCTGAGTAGACTGGAACACGCGGAGTAAAGTATCTTGCTAAAATATACAACACAGTGCCGTGACTCGAACCTGCAGCCCTTCGGTTACGAGCCCTGCGTCCTACCACTAGACTACCGTGCATTAGCGTGTCATGTTTGAGAAGCGGCAACAGAGGCTTCGGTATCCGACATAATCAATAATACATGTAGATGTACATAGATATTGTATGAGGCCCAGCCGGAAGTCGGACCTACATCAGTAAACAGGGGTTCAAATGCTGTCAGGCTCTTGACCTTACAACTGACCGGTACCAAATGCTGTCAGGCTCTTGACCTTACAACTGACCGGTACCAAATGCTGTGAGGCTCTTGACCTTACAACTGACCGGTACCAAATGCTGTCAGGCTCTTGACCTTACAACTGGCCGGTACCAAATGCTGTCAGGCTCTTGACCTTACAACTGACCGGTACCAAATGCTGGTATGTTAGGTACTGCTGAACGTAATGGACATTGTAAGGAAGGGTCCAGAGAGGTACCAAAACGTCTATCACTGTAGATTTTTGTTTTGAAATGTTCTTTAAGCAATATTACGACTGATATTGTGAACATGTGTGTCCAGGATTCGCTCAGAAGCCATAGATGTCGGACACTTTGTTTTACAACTATTGTAATTAATTGGTACAGAGATAGGTTCCGGAGAGTTTCCGAACAATAGCATACCTTTAACCCTTGCTAAGTTCCTTCTGCAGATTTGGGACACTCACAATGAAGATTTTTTTATTGGCTCAAACAATTGTTTGGATAAAACACTGGAATACGGGAATTTCCGAAAGGAAACCTTTCTACATATATATATATATGACGTTTGATCACAAACTAAATGCAGAATTAAAAAATATTTTTCCCCAAATGAAATATTCTGACCTAGATTGTGTAAAACCGTTCTGCAGTTGTTCCAGGAGAGCGAATACAAGAAACCAAATGACGAGTAGCAGAGTATTGTCGCTGGGGACCAAATAGAAAAGGTTGTTTGGAGCGCTGGATAACCCCGACCTTCGCTGACCTTTGTAGCGACAACCCTTATAGGAGCACAGAGAGATTCCTGCGTGGAATACAAAGTTGCGATCAAACCACAAACAATTACGGGGCTTTAATTCACTCTCGCCAACAAATTTGGTTTTTATTTCGGATCTAGATGTCAATGTAACATTGATTTCTGATTAAGCGATGCTGTTTAGAATCAAGCTATCGAGCTTTTCATCATGGCGTTCCCGCGATCCAACAATGAGGCTTAAATTTGATTTTCTGGCGATTACCGGAAACATTCTGTTCTATAAGAAATTGTTAAATTATGGGTTAGTGCAGAATCATAGCAAGGCTGGAATAACATTGAAAATGACATTTTCCTTGTATGATGTGAAGAGATTACACATGCAATATAACAGAGCACCATTCTATTTGAAGTCTCCTTACAAGCAGGGCCTAACGCCTACAGAATCCAGAGTCAGATACATCCCTAAACGTATGCAAACTCTTTAACTAAACATTTCCATATACAATATAAATCACTGCTGAAGGAAGATTAGTGAGATGTGTCCTTAGCTCCATTAGCGCTTACCTCTGACAAAGAAGATGTTCGCAAAGCTGCGGCCAGTGCACGTACGTAGCCTCGATGTTGATCCGAGTGCGTTAACGGCTGTTCCGTACTACTCGTGTATAGTGGAACCTCTTTAATCCGGATTTCCGGAAAACTGGCTGTCTGGAAACTGTTTTGATATCTGTGACCTACTATGTGTTTTAACAGTATATGCATTGTCCATTTTGTCTAGAAAGTCGGGCTGTTAGGACAAAACAAAGGTTTAAGTTTGAGAGACAGATTTTCGTCAAAGATCTTATGGTTTTTAGATCATACTTATTGTTTCTTTTCTAAACTATAGATCACGAGAAAGAGGATCATTGAGGAAAACATATAGTGGATCAGATCAAATGTAAGGCAGGGTCATCGATCACGAGCGCCAGACAATCACACAAAGGAAAGCAAAAGAGAGGTTTTTGGATCCCATGAGAGGGGGACTTCAATGGGCAGGATTACCGATCATGTTAGGGAAGGCCAGATGTCATACGACAAAGGGTCATGGATTAACTAAGGCAGGGTTAAAGATAGGTTCATTGGTCACGTGAGAGAGGGCCATTGATCACGTGAGAGAGGTTCATTGGTGACGTGAGAGAGGTTCATTGGTGACGTGAGAGAGGGTCATTGGTGACGTGAGAGAGGGTCATTGGTGACGTGAGAGAGGTTCATTGGTCACCTGAGAGAGGGTCATTAGTCACGTGAGAGAGGGTCATTAGTCACGTGAGAGAGGTTCATTGGTCACGTGAGAGAGGTTCATTGGTCACGTGAGAGAAGTTCATTGGTCATGTGAGAGAGGGTCATTAGTCACGTGAGAGAGGGTCATTAGTCACGTGAGAGAGGGTCATTAGTCACGTGAGAGAGGTTCATTGGTGACGTGAGAGAGGTTCATTGGTCACGTGAGAGAAGTTCATTGGTCACGTGAGAGAGGGTCATTAGTCACGTGAGAGAGGGTCATTGGTCATGTTAAAGCATCACTGACACTCTGAAGCAGTGGAACAAGAAAAGTTTGTTCACGAGTAAATATGTAAAAGGTGTATTTGACGGCACAGACAATAATATATATGGAAAATGTAAGTTCACGTCAGTACTATACAAAACAATTGTAATGGTTTCTCCTTTATAACAAAGGAATGTCATGTTTATCATCGGAGAGTTGCAGTGCGTCTTATTATGAATGGTTATACGATAGCTTTTTATGTTTCTAACGCCAATGAAAGGTTATCGATTCTTTCAGACCTGTAAATAGTAATGGTAAACAGACTATATTCAGACCTGTAAATGGTAATGGTAAACAGACTTTATTCAGACCTGTAAATAGTAATGGTAAACAGACTTTATTCAGACCTGTAAATCGTAATGGTAAACAGACTTTATTCAGACCTGTAAATGGTAATGGTAAACAGACTTTATTCAGACAAAGACTTCAACCTTCACAATAAATGTTGCTTTATATTTCTTGTTGATTTGTCGTGTTTCATCACTGCTGGACGTTACACATTTACACAACTGGTATGGCCTAATGTTCTTGCCCGTCTGGAGCGATCAGCAGAGAGCCGTCTTGTTATACAATACATCATACATTCAGACCAGATCTTACACATGTTCCCTCGGGTCAGGTTAATGTCTTAGCCGCCCCGTAGGGGGCGCTGTCAACCACGCAGCTACTGCCCATATTATCGAAGACACCATCGCGACTGAAAATGATCAATTTGGACCGACCGCAGGAACAGATAACCAGAAAATCAATTCCGGACGGCAGTTTTCCGGACAGTCGATGTAATGGCTATATACCAGCGAAATCTATTAGATTATTGAAGTTAAATTCTGTGGGGGATTTTAACAGAGGAAGCCGCTAAACTGATTTGTACACGATTCGTTTGGGACAAACGATGCTCGTCAAGGTATCTGATGGTTATGTAATTCATTAGGCTTACATAAAAAAATGGAATGTTTGGGGGAACATGAGTAAAAAATATAGAAAATAAAACTTCGGAAGTCTGTTAAGTTAAAAAAACCTTTCGTTTTTGTTTTTTGTTTTGTGCATGTTTCACACTGTCCCGAAATTGACAGATGGACACATGATAAAGGAAATGTTCAAATTAGGATCTGATCGTTAAAATCTCGGGCCATTCGTGCAGGCATCTTAAGCCATCGTATGACCGCCGGTTAAGTTTCTTAGGCTCCGGCAGCAACTTCGGGAGCGGTGGCAACATCTTTGGCATGCCAAAAAATTGCCGAAGGACCTTGCGAACGTTCATTTTCGTGTTGAATTCGTGTGTTCATTTTGCCCTTCGTAAGGCCATTGTGATGGCATCTTGTCAAATCGGTGATCATCGGTGCCATCGGGCATTTTTCGCCTTACGAAGACAATACGAAGAAAACAAGAAGCTGGCCGATTGTCTTAGGACGGCAACGGGACTACGTGAAGCCCTCGCAATGCCGTCATGCAGCCATGGCCATCGTATGATAGCACGATGACATCGAGATGGGACCACGGTGAGTAGCTCAAGCGTTTCACATGTGTCATGGTAACGTGGACATATACAAGGCCAGCCCCAGAGCATCTTCCTCGGTCAGTCCTGAGCAACTCTACAGAGCAGAGGCGTGTGTAACTCCCAAAGCTTCAATCACAATTAATCACAATTTAGTTCCTGCAGAATGGCATACTTTCATGACGAGACAATCAGGAAAACAAAGGCAGCAGCATTGATTCTTTTGATGCACCTCAGAGAACATGATGAGCAACTCTTACACGCCCAGCACCTCCTCTGACAGGTAAAAAATGTTTTATTTCACTTTGTCAGTTCTTGCTATTTGCCTTTCGACAATGTACTTATCTTGTTTTGCTCAGTAGAACTTTCAGGCTGCTGAGGAGACCTTTCAGATTGCTGAGGAGACCTTTCAGATTGCTGAGGAGACCTTTCAGACCGATGAGGAGACCTTTCAGACTGCTGAGGTGACCTTTCAGACCGATGAGAGACCTTTCAGACCGATGAACAGACCTTTCAGACCGCTGAGCAGACCTTTCAGACCGATGAGCAGACCTTTCAGACCGCTAAGCAGACCTTTCAGACCGCTGAGGAGACCTTTCAGACCGCCGAGGAGACCTTTAAGACCGATGAGGAAACCTTTCAGACTGCTGAGGTGACCTTTCAGACTGCTGAGGAGACCTTTCAGACCGCTGAGGAGACCTTTCAGACCGCTGAGAGACCTTTCAGACCGATGAGAAGACCTTTCAGACCGCTAAGCAGACCTT
>JAUMHH010205453.1:0-13079 GCA_032359455.1 Chlamys rubida
TCCATATGTTGTAAAGCGCTTTAGAGTAATTTTACAAATTATATAGGGCGCTATATAAATGTTGTATATTATTATTAGTATTATTATATAGATATATATATGCACAGCTTAAGGATGTCGTTTGTTTCACGCAAATCAAAAGTATAATTGTACATAAGACTGTCCCTTTACGTTTGGTGAAAAAATATGTAAGGGTAGACATGTGAAATCATTTTTTACGTTTATGTTTAATTTCTACAAGTCACAAAAGTTAAATATATAGAATATATTTCCAAACATGTCTTTGTTTTCATGTACCTTTGTATTATCGTGTTTTAGGTTTTTTCTATTGCTAATACTTACAGGTTACAAGATAGATCATGTTAACCTATAAGTTAGGTGACCAAGGTTTTCTACAGGGGATATTTCAATCTACGCTGGAGCAATGTTACGGTCACCATCTAGACCTGGTTTACAACATGCGGGTGTTGATGTATGCCATGATCAAAAGGCATGTTCACTCTATCTAAAGTCGTACGTGACTAGCATACTTTCCTGGATTTGAGTTTAGATGAGATACATGACGGGTACAACATGTGTTGGAGGAAACGCTTACCCTTCCGGTACAACTGGGTTTTCTCTGGTTTTTGTTTAGGTTCATGATGTCTTTCATTCAATTTTTGATATTCCAAAGTATCTGAAGTTGCACAATGCATTTGCCAAATAACGCTAGAAAGAGATTCATAAGTTATATTTACATCTATGTATTTATTGCTGCCACTGTCTGATTTTAGAACGATTTAAGGTACTATGCGATGTTTTGTTTACGGAAATTATCACAATAACTTAAGATAAGCATCGTCTTGTGGTGTAGACTGTATATAACATAGTTATCGCCAAGCAAATGTTTTTGTAACAAAAGTCAAAAACAAACAAACCAAAACGCAACTACGACAAACATAATCCTACTCAAAAATCCCAGTCGAACTGTCCAACCACGAGAAAGAGTGATTTTGTTGGTTCATATCTGTTGTCTGTCAGGTCTTTCATCAAACCATCAACATATAAGTCATCCGTCCCGTTTGGTAGTTTGTAAACAGAGGTTAATGATGTGATTGTGCCATGATTAAGGTGGATCCTAACACAATATATTGTGGTCACTACAAAGGCAGCTACAAGACATCGTCTGGTTGTAATGAGTACTGCTCAATGACAGCCAATCTGTATACCTCCATGTGGCTACTGATGAATTCTAATGATTACATAGCTCGTGTCAGCCAAGTTTCTGTGCCAACTATGATATCATGAATTTCAAGCCGGGTATCTTATTCTTAATGTCTTCAAAATTAATTATTGGTAACCGAGGGCTCGGAACTACACCCAGGAGTTCAAAGTTCAACATATGCCTAATGTCTCTTTAGTAGCAAATCCAGGTGTAAGAAAGATAATTCAGGTAATTAAAGCTTCCACAACCAACGTCCTTAAAAACTTGAAAATGATAACAATTAAGTATACAGAGTTAACTCCCTTGCATACCTATTATGACCAGAGGCTAAGTAATTAATAGTATAAGGTTATTTACGACGCGATACATGTCCTGAGGGACCCTGCGCCGTATATCCACAGATAGAAGGGTAGAGTTGGAATGACGGACACCGTGGCACGACAGGGTGTAAAAGATCAGATCCTGACATACCCCTTGGGCAAAACCTGATAGTTAAAACTGTTCAAATCAAAGAGCTTTCGGGGATAGAAATGTTCTATGATCCTTCATCAAAGTAAATCCTCGCCCTCCCCCAGAGAGTGTGTCTAATGATATATCTTACATGGAAATAACGCTTTCTTGTTTCTTTGTTATGGAAACAATGTTTAAGCAGATTACTGAAGCTTAATAGTCCTTCATAGAAAACATTGTATTTAATTCTCCTTAGTCTCACCGTTTTGCTATTGAAGTTGGGCCTACTTTACTAACCTTAAAAGAAAAAATAACAAAAAATCATTATATCTCATCGTTATAAGATAAGTTTGATTTTGTTTAAGTGTTTTTTTAATTTTTTTATTTTATCAAATGGGTAATGATCTTTATTGCTTTGAAAACATTATCATTTGCACTTCTCATCTCCACAACAAAAATTACTGAGTACCGTTAATGCCTTTACCTGTTCTCATTATTATTAACAATAGATTACACAATGACTTGTACTAGAACTAATATAATGCCACAGGGGTTTGTTGCGTTGTTATAATGGCCGTATGATTACCATACATTGTATACATGCTAGCTATATGCTGTAAACATTATATAATTGTGTCGGGCCTCTGTGGTGGATATAATCGTTGTTCTGTTTACAACTTTCCCCCAGGTTTGGTATACCTGTGATACATGTTTACTCTACACTCCATACCTGTAATTACAATCGCTTGAACCGACATTTCTCCAGGTATATGTGCACAGCACACACATATACATGGCCTAGACTTACCTGGATTCTACACTTACCTGAATACTACATTTACCTGGGGATGTGAACGTTGGACTGTGAGTATATACAGATAACAAACTCCAATCATATCTAACTATAAAATGACATCATTCGTATACTAATAACACCATGTATATTCCACGTTGACAAAAGATTTACTAGTCATTGTTCACGAGCATCTTTGTTCACTGTGTAAAATGGCTTTACATTATCTTAAAGATTTGCTGGGAGGGGGCGGACATTCATCCATGAACGGCAGTACGTTAGCAGGTAAGTAACTGTTTACAGAATCATCTGATTTTGTGTCTATGTAGATAGGTGTGTGTACGACGAGGAAGATCTATTAGAGGTTAACCTGCATGTCTATTATTATAAGTTTACTTATAGATGTTGTAAACAAACGACGTATGTATATATTTCTACACAACTAGGTCACGGCCAGGAACCATTCACGTTCTCCTACAAATCACTATCATGTGACCGGTGGCTACAGTCAGGCCATAACGTTGAAGTATTCAGAAGTATTCATATATAGCCCAGAGGTTAAACTGATCTTCTTACGTATAGCATAACTCTTATTTATAAGTTATAAACATTCTGTATATTATGCTTTAACTTCCATCGTGTATACATACATTGTGTGAATAACAAATCATGAAGTTCAGTAACGATCCTCTATGATATATTGACGTAACGCAGCACCGCCAGCTTTAACATATAAACGACTGTATTAGTGTGAATTAGCCCGTTCTCTATTTTAGTCGATGAAACTAAGATTCGTGAAAATATCAAATTCAAACAATAACACACATTTCTGAGTACTGTTTTTAGAAGAAGTTTCTTTGACAGATTCAGTTTGTTAATAGTATTGCTTCATAACCCATGACATTAAAGTGATAAGGCTTGATATAAACTCAGCACTAAGCGTTAAGCTGACAACGCATTGTAAGACATCACATTATAATGATCTATAATCCAATACGTGTAAGCTAAAGTCTCTATTAAACATGACGTAATACAGGGCCCTGTGAAATCTCATGTGAAGTTGACAATGCTCCATGAACATTGATATTTAATCTGACAATACTTTATTACGCACAAGTTAGCACTGAACGCGCCCTATCAAGTCTGATGTGAAACTGACAATGCACTCAATCAAGACGATAAACTGACAATGCTCTGTAAAATATGGAGTTTTGCTGAAGCTGACTCTACATTTTTTGCTACAAAACTGGCCCAGTCTTTAAAATATCTGTTATTTTAATTAGCATTAAGCTCAGATATTTGGAAAATCTATTCTTCAATCAAATCAAGTTTGTGTTTCATTGTGTTTAGATGATAACTCCTAGATTGAAAGCTGTAATCTTAGACCCTAAGCATTGATCGATAAACAGTGTGGAATTTCATATCACATACAGGTTTTTATGTTTGTCTTTCAGTACCTATTTCTACGACCCCTCGACCTATGATGGGAGACGAAAACCAAGAAGTCCCTACCGAAGCAGGTACTTGTATTATTAGTATAGTAGTCAATGCTCTTAATATATATATAAATATATAGGTTATAATCATAACTGCAAACGTCTTTATTTACAAAGAAATGCAAGGCATTGCAACAAATTTTGAAATATATATATAGAAGTACATTTTTGTTATATTGTAGTATTGATTGTAGCATTAGAACTAATATTACTTCTAATTGCTTTCACCATCAAAACGGTACGGCCAGACATATGGGCTTTGGTCAGTATATAGGGGTCGTAGTATGACCATTGTATATTAGTCACGAAATCAATTTATCTTAAACCCATGGGATAGCTTTATATATGTTTTATTATACAACTTGCTAAGGCATTCCCCGTGAGTAACCTCTGGAGTCGGACAAACGAATGTTTATAATACAAATATCTATCTGTGCTTTACTTCTGTAGCATTACGTCGAACCTTACCGAGTAAGCGGTGAGAGCTCTTCACTTCATAACTGTCAACTGCTATTAAATTCAGATCAGATCGCAGTTAAAGTTTACTAAAACATCGAAAGGATGCATAGTATAGACGATGAACGATGTACAGTTGGTATTGGCTCTGACAACTCATCAATATACTAATATGTCTTGGGTTGAAAGCCATCAGCACGCGTGTACGTGGTGCTGCTAGCTGGTATGTGTTGGAGGGTGTAGGATTGTGATATTTAATTAACAAAATTTAATGCCGCACTCGGAATATCTTTTTTTTAACGGAAAGAACAATTTCTTTTCCACTTTATTCGGATTATGTTCTAAAATCATCCATCATTGACAATAACACGCGCGGTTTGCATTCTAACTCTTAATTAAGTAACTAAACAGAAACTCACTTGATAAAGCTGAGCAAAGATTGGGCTGCCACGTGCTAAAATGACCTCCTAAACTAGTAGCTAAACGGAGAGTACTTCTCATCACCAATGATAGAAATGTATGTACCGATGGTCGGAGGAGAATCGATACCGACCAGGCTGACGGAAACGGTTGGATTTTATCCGACTTTCACAACGGAAATGAATCTGATTTGAACACGAGAGGCTTTGTGTTAAAGGTATTTATGTACAGTGCTTGGCTATCTCCATGCAACATACAAATGTAAACTTTAATATACACACCAGAGGATGTTCGGCACATGGGAAAGGTAGATATTCTCATCTATTCTAAAACAGACTTATACGATTACCGCAGCTCATTTAACAATGAGTGCAGAAGAAAGATACAACCTCTCTAAATAGTAAATACTTTGCGTAAAACACACACTTAAGAAGATACTTAAGAAGACACATTGCCGTAATGCAAAGAAAGGTCCTGTTATTTTTAACACTCTGAAATCAACACAATCATTATAAGTATCTGTTTACTCTTCAATAACAACATTTAAAAAATAGATCAGTTGAATAAAATAAGGTTTGTTTAGCGTTAGGAAGCTGTCATGTTTTATGTGTGTTCGAATTCTGGGCTCTGTTTCGATACATTATGTTTTCGTCGCTAATACAAGATAATAACGGTGGGAAGATTATAGCTCAGATTTGCGAATATATATAGTGAGAGATATATGTCAAGTACAGTGAGATAAGGGCAAATCATTTTAAGTGACATAAAAGGACTGTATTTTAGAGATTCGTGTCAATACAGTTATAAAAATAGGTTCATATTAAACATGATATAAATGTTGGACATTGGTTCATTAAAATGGTATCCTAAGATCGGAAAGAAAGTTTAAACGCACAATCAAAAGAGACATGCAATAAAGATATATACAATGACACCATAAAAGATATTTTCTAAATAAAAATCACTGGTTTACCTGTAACCTTAGCCAAGGCTTACCAAGTGAAACCAAGGCTTACCAAGTGAAACCAAGACTAACCAAGTGAAACCAAGGCTTACCAAGTGAAACCAAGGCTTACCAAGTGAAACCAAGACTTACCAAGTGAAACCAAGGACAAGGCTTACCAAGTGAAACCCATGATTACCAAGTGAAATAGTAAACTATGAAACGAACAATAAGTAGCGGTGTGGTTGACGTTTAACAAGTATTAAGACTGCATTCTCTCTCCTTCAGGTGCCATCGCCGGGGCTGTGTTCGGCATTGTTGTCTGTCTTGTCATACTTGCTGTAGCAGCTGTCATGTACCGCAGACATAAAAGGTAAGTAGTCTTCTTACTCCTATTCTTTCATTCTTGGAATGTATTGTACTTTATATATATATATATATATGTGTGTGTTGATGCAAAATTCAAAGCACACGTTCAGATAAATCAGATAGGGGAAATGCCAGAAAGCAATATGTAGTCTGTGGTGTGTGATTTATACTCCATGCGTAATGGAAGGGAATTATAGCCATACTAATGTTGGATCAGGTTTGTTATTTCTAGTTTGAAATATAATGCCCTTTACATTTCTTTCGTTGTTGTATTAGTTTACGAGTCTTTGTCTTGGGTTGTATATTTATTTCCCGTTGAGAATGGGTTATAGTGTATAATCTAGCTCACCATATAACTCTCATGTGTGTAAAGTGTAGAAAAACACAATCTTAAATTGAATTTATATGTTTCTGTTGGGTGTTAATCCTAGGGTGTCATAGGATGTTTTGGAGTGTCTTGTGTGGTCTCATGGCTGTTGCTTTGTTATGACAGCGATTCATAAGTTGGAAGTTGAGATAATCTCCCTTTTCTTGTTTCCCCCCTTAATTTCAAATTGTTTGTTTGTCATATCGATGGTCCATTGCGGATGCCCACTGGTTTTGTTGCTTCATGGGTGTGCTTGCTCTGCTGTTTGTCCTGTTGTTCTATGACAATTGTATCACATCTGTTGAGCAAGTACATACTGTGCCCAACCTCTGGTGCTAAGGGTAGTGGGATTTGACATTCAGAAAGCAATTCAATCAATGCAATAGTTTATTATAGTGTCACATGTTAATGCCTACATAAAACAGATACATTTCACAAATTCAGGTAAAACCATATTAACACCCAGCAATTACTGACGTATGAGACATCACACTTAATTTACAATACAATGCGATGCAAATTTACAAGTAAACTACAGATATTGATCTGTACGCCTCATGCTCCTATAGACTTTAATATCTTCACGGTTCTTTCATCTTTCTATTCACAAAAGGTGTCGAAAAGGGCATCGTGTCGCTGATTTCTTCCTAACATCTGAATTTGATACCGTTTATGGAATACACGTTATTAATATATACGTAGTCCAATTTTGATTTCAACACATTTTATTGGACAAAACTTTCACAATTGGATGAGACAACAGGCTTTGGGTGAGACAACAGGCTTAGCCTATATAAGTCTTCTCCTATCCGGTAAACATTGACAAGAAGCATAAATGTAGTACGTAGTCCGATCCTTGATACGTGTGATTGTGACTACTTGTTGTCCCTGCTGTGACCTTTGTTAATGCCTATAGACTCTCGCACGTATTTCAATACAGTTAGGTTTCTTCCGGACTGGTTTCGAGGGTAAAATAGCCTATACGCTTGCAATCTCGCCCACTGTTAACACATTGTCTTTCATTTATCTTACAGTCGCTTTCTTGGTTATTTTTTCTGATGAAGATCAATGCATACATATCGTACTTAAGTCATCAAACATTTTACTGGTTGTGCAGTATGAGTATGGTCATTCAGAAACCTAGCCGTACAGTTAAATTTCTGAGGAAGAAGTAGGAGTTAAATTTTACCTAGCTTTAGACATAATGTTATATTGTTAAGAATGACGTTAGGAGCTAAATTGTACCTAGCCGTTAAATGTTTGTGATATTGTTTCAGAGAGAGGGAAGAACTGAAGAGAGCCAAGCATTCTCAAATGTCGTCTATGTTAAACGCTGGGGTATACATGGACACGACGACCACAGACAGTCTAGTGCCCAGCCATATTGTGACAGGACCACACCCAAACCCCCGAAACAGTGCCTACAAATCTCTCAACACGCAACCGGATATGTATGACCAGGACTCGGACGAGGAAATATGAGGCACTTCACCATGAATGATGGGATACTATTACAACCCGTAACACTGGATGTGTGTAAACTGTTGAACACATGTACACATTCAACTTAATGTACGGCACAACATGTCATCATGTGGAAATAGCATTTGAAAATAAAAGCGATCACTGGCAAAGCATTATTCAAATGTGATCACGTGGATAATTAAGCCAGTCTACAATTGTGTAACCCTACAAGCTCGCCCGAATAACGTCTAAACATTTGATCATGAGTAAGCTAATGCTAGCAACAAAATGGTCATAATAAGAACCCGTGAACGTTTGATGACGTACAATAAATTATGAAAGAGTACGTGTAAAGTGATGACCAGGAAACGACTGATCTGGGGTGGGGAATCTGTTGGTTTATCATTACTTACATATGTAGGTGGACGGTGTCTGTCCGTGACGATGTGACGTGGATAATCCTATATAAGATAATCATAATACTGGTATTAGTTTATTATTACACAGAACGGACACACTATGAATGCGTGCATTTACCTGATGGATGATGGTTATGTTGTTTGTGGCTATTTGACTGGTGAATACTCAGATAAACAGAGGTGTCTTAACTATATGTATGGCTTGCTCTTCACATGTCCATCTCATATCTACAAAAATTATTTTATAAACAAATTTCTAGGACCTTGTGTATTATTTTTCATTTTAATACGATGACGCAAATTGTGTTTTTGAAATAATGTAGAAAAAAAGTATGCTTGATTCTATTGTCTGATGCTGTTCAACTGTAAAACTGTGACTTGAATAGTAATGATTCCAATTAGTAATTAATGATTCGTTACATAATGCCCTGGTTTTGTTCTTTATACTTAAGTCAACTATTTTCTGCTATTTTCTAAATTCCCCATGTGGAATTGATGAATTATTGCTGAAAAATTGGCTATAGAGTTACAAATAACTTTTCTTTGCTGTTTTGTTGCTTCAACTTTCAAATACTTATGGATGTCGTCTTATTAATTGTACTTTATCATTGCAATATTGCCAAAAGACACAAACAATATGTATATATTGTTACGTTACAATTGGCAGAGAGGCATTTTGCATTCATTACAGATTGATACAAGATCGTGTCACTGTTACAGAATACAACAGTATACAATGTGTCGTTACACTCGTCTAAAGATGAAGGCATTAATATTAATGTGTTTATTCCAAAACACGTAAAGAATAACTGACATTGTATTGCTAATATAAAATGTGTTCTTTTAAATCGGATAAACTTATAGATGATCATTTTGCTATATTATCATTGATGGAAAATACTTTAACTCATTTATCCCTTAAAATTCACAATAAACTATTCCAAGCTTTGAATTGGAAGGATTCAAATGTGTCTTCAGGGGTGAATGATTTAAAATAATTCATTATCTGTTGTAGCCAAGATTAAAAGGAATTACCTTAGTACGAGGGAACGATATGTTGTGTGATCGTTGTGTTGTAAATTCTCCAATTTGTGATGTTTTATATGGCTTGTAAATTTAATATTTGAATTTATTTGCTAATAAATAATACAGATGACATTACCAATCTTTCAACATTCACCAGTATTAATCGGTATGTATTTATACAAGCTTGCGCTTTCTAGTGACACAACTATTATTAGAACGATTATATTGAGAATGATCATGCAGCTAAAAGCTTGATAACTTAGCAGTTTTTAATCTTCTACAGTGCCTTAAACCATGCCAAATTTATATACTGTAAATCCAGATACTTAGGTAACATCCAATCGCCAAATTAAAACAACCTGTAATCATGTTTCAACATAGAATATCTGTACATCTACCTTTGTTTATTTCGTGAATCGAATTTTCGCGAAGAAAGGTCGTTTAGGGAATTCTCTGATAATAGGTCTCCCGGAAAATAAGTGTTCTATTGTAAAACATGATATTTTCTCGACTTCATTCTATCAAATCTTTTCAATGATATTTTTTTTTACATTAAATCATGCTATCTTGAACAGTTATATTTAGTTGTGGACATTTTATATCCCATTAAATTGACTTTATCCTGACAATACTAAAATGGGTTTTTTCATGAAATCATGGAATTTTGAAAACAGTTATATTCATTTGAGAAATTTGTTTCACCCATTTAGTTGAAGTCAACAAAACGAAAATGATTTTTCAATGAAATCATGGAATTTTGAAAACAGTTATATTCATTTGAGAAATTTGTTTAACCCATTTAGTTGAATTCATCCTGACAATACGAAAATAAAATGACAGAGAAATAGTCTGTGCTTGAGTACGATATTGTGTCTTGTGAAATGACATATGGCAATATGAATTTGTGGGAATAATTGATATTGTTTATTGATTTAAAACGTGTTTTTATAAGTAGATGTGATCATTTAACTATGATATCGATGATGGAAAATGAATTAATATGTTTTGTTGTTCTTTTATCTGCTGAAGATAAAAGTTTAAAATTTGTAACGTTTTAAAGGGCTTTATATGACTACACATCACCGTGTGAATTGGAACACTTAGGGAAGGAAGTTGTGATTTGTTTACCTTCAGTACCATTGAAACAGTAATGGACAAAATGGTTAGATGGTGCAGTAAAGTGTTTATTTCACTTTCTGGGTCTACAAATAGAGGCTTCCTTTCTTCGTGTTCCTAGTTTTGGTTTAGTCAGAATATGGTTTTATATGTACAGTAATTAATTAGTTGGAATAGAAAACAATGGAATCCCAGCATGTCAAAATTCATTGTATGGATATATTTCATTTTATTTACAAACAGAATCCTTGTATGGATATTTTTCATTTATTTACAAACAGAAACAGGAAACGTCAATGTCTTAATCAATTCAGGATTCACTTAAGGATGACAGAACATATGTAAGTAGGGTTTTTAGTGACAAAGTGTTTATACCGACGGTTATATTTGTCCTGTCAATCTACAGCTGAACGATTAACCAAACACACACACGAAATTACACCTGTTAACATCAAACTATAGTTGTAATAGAATTTGATAAACATTTATATTTCTAAATGTAACAAAAGCAAAAACCCTCCATTTGAGAAAACTATTTTATTCAATACAGTTATATATGTCGTTATTTAGGTGATCTTACAATACTTGAAACTTCCGATACTCAGTGTTACACAATATGTAGTATTACACTTTTATAGTTTTCTTGATCATGAAGATGTAAGAAAAGGTCATCTCTAAGTTTGATTCTTTGATATTTTTCTTCTTACATCATAGATATTCATCATTGTGGGAAAAAAATAAAAAAATAATTTTATCACAATTAGTTTGATGTTTTGGCCATATTGGATAAAAAGACTGGAGTTTTAGACTGAACGAGTTTTTAACGAGGTAATCTTAAATATACCGTATTTTATTGTCTGTAGAAGAAAGTAATCCGTAGGTATGACGGGTTATACTGACAAGATATCATGTTAACCTGTTTATGAGGCTTGCATCTGACGGGGTACGATATTTATTACGTCAACACGTGATATACATAAACCAATAGCAGGGCGAGAGTCTTGGCAGAGGGGTGATAATGGCATGTATCAAACGTTCTTTATTTATCAAAACTGAACGTTTGATCATTTTACAATTATTAGTGTATAAACAGTATTATTCGTTGTAATTACAGCGATAAGTAAACCATACAATTGTGAAGTGTGCTTGTGTTGGACACAAACAGACCGAGTAGTTATATTGTATATAACTCGGGTTTGTGATTGACGGTTGGTTTACAATTGTATTGTTGCATCAATCGGTATACCACTCGGGGAGGTTTTCTAATTGATAATGGTATTTTGGTCACAAGTGGAATTCCCGTCAAATGTTTTAATAATAAAGTTCTTCATTTCTATATTTTTTACAGCTCATTGGATTTACACAGTAAACAACTTACTTCCTTAGCAATAACGCAATTTCCGATTTATGATTGGTTCTGATAAAAAGTTTTTTTTTAATTCCAACATTATATCATGTTGATTTATGTTATCATATCGACATATTACGGAATGCTTTACTCTCTAAAAACAATCTAGTGGATAATTTCAACATAAGCTGATTTAAAAATTCTACTTGCAAATTGTAGGAATAATACACTAAAATGTTATGATTTTAGTGACTGAAATGTTCGTTTTTGTTGGCAAAGGCCATTGGTGACACAGTAGTATTAGCATGGCAAAATTCTGAGAGCAAGTTGTTTAAAAAAGGAATTTGTAAATTGTCTTTAAATCCCTAAAAAGTTCATCTGGGTTTAATACAAAACTTAACAAATTCATGAGATGCAATCAATTTCAACTAAATTAGATAGAATATGTTCTTCATCCATTTCATTGCATTCCAAGACTGGTTTAAATACAGGTGTAAGTTATCTTACCTTGTTATACAGTGATGTGTATTCCGTAGACAATACTCGTTATGTCAGCATTCCACACGTTAAGATATATATGTCAATTATCCGACGGGTCTTTCGACAGATTATTGCTATAGCGTTCGTGTTTGATATCGTCCTAAAGTTAGGTATATTTATTGAGTCCACGGCGGTTTTTTTTATATATGTTGTTTATATTTGTGTATTATGCCTAATAAAACATGGAAATAACAGTAATGCTAACCGTGTTTCTGTGTTTAATATGTAATGTCCAGCTCACTGGCAGGAAGTGGATGGAAGCTAGAGATGTCATGTTTTACAAGATTGTAAACCACCTAGTGGCCATACGTCTCCATGACTACATCAAGTTCGTTGATGCCAGAACCAGAGGATCCTCAGCCAACAACATCCGGCACATCCCATCTAGAACGGACACCTATAGATAATAATTCCTACCCAGAACTATCATCACCTGACATGGGATAGCAGCAGAGACACGCTCCAAACCGTCTGTGGAGGGATTCCGGTCCGCATTACATTCTTCTGAAGAACTGGAGGATGGAGTGCTATTAATTTCACACATTAAAATGACCTTTAACTACTTTCAAGGTCACAGAGGTCAAATATGTTAAAAACTTCAAACAACAATATCCTAGGAGCGATTTGGAGTAGTCATGATACTTGTGTATGTTATGAAGACCAGCAGT
>JAUMHH010205464.1:0-13078 GCA_032359455.1 Chlamys rubida
TATTGTCATATAACATGTACGTTACTTTGTCAATCTTCAATGAATGCATATATGTATTGTTCTGTTTGTGAATCTTCAATTCGGAGGAAATAAAGATAATAATAGTCGTATTATGATAATCAACTTCCTTAGTCACATTATGATAATCAACTACCTTAGTCACATTATGATAATCAACTACCTTAGTCACATTATGATAATTAATTACCTTAGTAATAGTATGATAATTAATTACCTTAGTCGTATTATGATAATTAATTACCTTAGTCGTATTATAATAATTAATGTCCTTAGTCGCAATACGATAATTAATTACCTTAGTTGCATTATGATTAAAGAGATTTTTTTTAATTTGAGGTATTCCTACGGTATCCCGCATTTTTTTCTGATCTTAGTTCAGGTAAACTTAATATAAAAACTGTGCTATATTTAGTGTTGCATTAGCATTGTCTATGTCCTGTTTTGCGAAAATTTCGGCCGAGAGGTGAGAGAAAACGAGTCAATCATTATGTAGGTATTATCAATATGTGTACTCGACCCTCGGATGCAGAATTTGGTCAGGATCTCGGTAAAGCATCGGTTCTTTACCCAAATTCTACACCCTCGTGTAGCATATCCATATCCACATACCTACATATGATATACTCTGTCATTATCTTATTGTAAATTGTAACAATTTTTACTGGAATAGAGTCGTATAACGATTTATTAGTGTCCTTACAGAATAGAGTCGTATAACGATTTATTAGTGTCCTTACAGAATCATATTTAAATAAGACATGTTTTATCAGCTGAATATTTGCGATATAATCATTTAAGAATGTCATAAAATCACGGAAAACATCAAAAGAACCATTTTTTTTACCTGTGCCTTTGTTATAATCATTTCTATATTCTATACCAATTGCACCAAGTTCATAATAGCCATGGCATAAACAACCATCAAACACCATCTCATTTTATAAATTTTATTTTAAAAAAAAGTATCCTTCTTTGTAGCAGAACTTGATAACATGTCAGTATGAAACACACAAAAAGGACTTCTATATATTACCTTTTTGTGCACTTATCATCACATGCATGCTAACTGTTAACGTACTGAATGGTGAATTAAAATATATACTTATGCGTAAAAAAAAATCCACTAGCCTTCCACCACTGGGTCGCGGGTTCGAGACCTACGCGGGGCAGTCGCCAGGTACTGACCGTAAGTAGGTGGTTTCTCTCTGGGAATTCGGCTTTCCTCCACCACCAAAACCTGGCACGTCCTTAAATGACCATAGCTGTTAATAGGACGTAAAACACAAGCAATCTAAACCTAATCGATGCGAGCATGCGCGTGTGAATCTACGCTTGAGTGAGCGCTGGTATGTCAACATGGAGTTATATGACTTATCCTAAGCGTAAAGCACTGGCCTGTCAACCAAATGTGTCCTTATATGTCTAGAATTTCTAACTCTCGCCACATGTAAATATGTTAAATGTTATCTTAATTCAATTCATGATATTGCTGTCAAGGTGTCCCGGATTTATTTGCCTGTAAACATGTTTGGGAGAGGAAATGAATAAACTACTATTTAAACTAAAACAATTAAAATTCATTACAATACCTATTTAACGATAAGTACTAGGTTTGCGGGTTTGAAACCGTCTGCGGAGTATAACATGTTACATCTAAAATAGTTCAGTGGATTGCCCATATTTGTACAATACTATATGTTTGCTATCTTCTTGAAAGATATATCTTAAGTAGAAAATAATATATATACCAGAGTGTTAACACAAAAGGACACCAATAATGATCCCAATGTGCCCATACATAATCCCAAAGTATGACAAACGATCCCAATGTGCCCATACATAATCCCAAAGTATGACAAACGATCCCAATGAATCCAGACAAAGTCCCAATGTACAAGGTGCTTTGACAAACGATCCCAATGTGTCAAGACAAAGTCCCAATGTACAAGGTGCTTTCACAAACGATCCCAATGTGTCCATGTACAATCCCAAAGAACAAGTCTCTTTAACAAACGATTCCAATGTGTCTAGGCAAAGTCCCAATGTACAAGGCGCCCACACAAACGATCCCAATTAATCCAGACACAGTCCCAATGTGTTAAGTGTTTTCACAAACGATCTATATGTGTCCATACATAATCCCAAAGTACAAGTGTCTTTGACAAACGATCCCAATATGTATATACACAGTCCCAATGTACAATGTGCTTTGCCAAACGATCCCAATGTGTCCATACACAGTCCAAATGTAAAACGTGCCAAGAAAGACGATCCCATTGTGTCTATTCACATTCCCAGTGTACAAGGGTCTTTGTCGAACGATTCCAATGTGTATAAACACAGTCCCAATGTATACAAGGTACCTTGACAAACGATATCAATGTCTCTATACACTGTCCCAATGTTAACTTCTCTTTGACAAACGATCCCAATATGTATCTACACAGTCCCAATGTACAAGGTGCCTTGAAAAACGATCCGAATGTCTCTATAAACAGTCCCAGCGACAAGTGTCTTTGACAAAGGATCCCAATGTGTATATACACAGTCCCAATGTATACAAGATGCTTTGACAAACTATCCAAATGTGTCTATACACAGTTCCAGTGTACACGAATCTTGTAAAACGATCCCAATGTGTCCATACACAGTCCCAATGTACAAGGTTCCCAGACAAACGATCCAACTGTGTCCATGCATAATCCCAAAGTACAATGTATCTTGACAAACGGTCCCAATATGTCTATACACTGTCGAAATGAATAAAGTGTTTTGACTAGCGATCCCAATGTTTCGTTACACAGTCCCAAGGAACAAGTGGCTTGACAATCAATCCCAATGTGCCCATACACAATCCCAAAGTATAAGTCTCTTTGACAACCATCCCAATGAATCCAGACACAATCACAATGTACAAGACGCTTTGACAACGATACCAAGGTGTATATACACAGTCAAAATATATACAAGGTGCTTTGTCAAACGATTCCAATGTATCTATAAACAGTCCCAGTATATACAAGGGGCCCAGACAAACGATCCCTATGTGTCTATAAACAGTCCCAGTATATACAAGGGGCCCAGACAAACGATCCCAATGTGTCTATAAACAGTCACAGTATATACAAGGGGCCCAGACAAACGATCCCAATGTGTCTATAAACAGTCCCAGTATATACAAGGGGCCTAGACAAACGATCCCTATGTGTCTATAAACAGTCCCAGTATATACAAGGGGCCGAGACAAACGATCCCTATGTGTCTATAAACAGTCCCAGTATATACAAGGGGCCCGGACAAACGATCCATATGTATCTATAAACAGTCACAGTATATACAAGGTGCCCGGACAAACGATCCATATGTATCTATAAACAGTCCTAATGAACAAGGTGCCTGGACAAACGATCCATGTGTTTAGATTATCACAACCCAAATCAGCTCCAATCTTCAGATGGCAGAATAACAAGCTTCCAATGATTGTTTTTGTCAGCGAATAATTGTGCTTAGGTACATATTAATCCGTACTGGTTACACAACAATTATGCTCGTGACGCTGGGGTTTTCTTTTTGCCTACATAAAACGTGTACCTAACAAGGTTGACGGCATCCCCTAGCACAATAACAGAAATCACACTTATCAGAACCCCTGCACCTAGCGCTGCCCCCATGGTCGCAGCGCTCACACGGTCATCTGGAGCGCTGGTAACAGATCTTATATAAGAAGACGTTTTTTTCTTGTCTACGGTTAGTTCTTTCTTAAGTTCCTTTAGTTTTTCGTCCAGTGTGATATTAGAAGTGACAGCACACATACATCTACACGTAGGTGGAAGGCCAGTATTTGTCGTCATCAATGCATTTGGGGTTGTAGTTGTCGGTGGATTTTTTATAGTTGTTATTGCTGTTGTAGTTGATGAAGCTGAAGTAGTTGCTAAAGTTGAAGTGGTTGTCGGAGTTGTAGTAGTTGTCAGAGTTGAAGTGGTTGTCGGAGTTGTAGTAGTTGTCAGAGTTGTAGTGGTTGTTGGAATTGTAGTTGTTTTAGGAGTTGAAGTAGTTGTTGGAGTTGTAGTGGTTGTCGGAGTGGTAGTAGTTGTCGGAGTTGTAGTGGTTATCGGAGTTGTAGTAGTTGTCGGAGTTGTAGTGGTAGTTGGATATGTAGTGGTTGTCGGAGTTGTAGTAGTTGTCGGAGTTGTAGTGGTTATCGGAGTTGTAGTTGTTGTCGGAGTTGTAGTGGTAGTTGGATATGTAGTGGTTGTCGGAGTTGTAGTAGTTGTCGAAGTTGAAGTGGTTGTCGGAGTTGTAGTGGTTGTCGGGGACGTAGATGTTGGTGGATAACATATTGATGTACTTGCAACAGAAGGGAAATTGTAACTGGTCACTACTTCGGGTTCTGAAACACAAGATGTTGAAGTTGACATGATTAACATTATAATTCAAATTAAAGCATAATTTAAAATAGAATAGCAGCTTCTGTATGTTTTCTTCCTTATCATTGCGGATGACTCCTTTGATGTCTTTTGAGTTAAGTTATCTTTTAACATGATTTTAATAAATGTTAAAACGAAACATTAAATCCATAATCTATTATAAAAGGAATACAGCTTGCAAACAAGTGCATACAACACAACAAAAGGAACACCGTAACACTTGTGACGTATCGCGTGTTACAACCGAGCAATCAATTCAATATTGCCTTTGTAACGAGAATTTTGATGCTGAAAGATCATTAATATCATTCAATTGTCTGTAAGGTAGGCAGTTTCTTCCCATGTTGGTTGTTATAGAAATTCCTTCTTAAACCAAGCTACAAAATAATGTAGTTGTTTGAAACAGCTCTATCTCATGTCTCAAACCGATAGTTATAGGTAATTCCCTCAAACAACTCTAAAGTAGGGAGCTGGAACCCACATCGAGTTGGTGGAAGACTGTAACCCCAACTATTAACAGTTGGTTGGCAGTCCCATCCCATCGTAACCATAGTTAGTCTCCCCTACACTCAGCGGGTTGAAATAAACTGTTATCCAAACCCCGCATTGGTTTTGATAGACAGTTTCCTTCCCACATCATCCGAGTTGTTAAAGGAAGTTCCCCCCGACATCAAACTAGTGGAAGTAAACTGTTATCCCAACTCCGTGCTGTTTTGATAGGCTGTTCCTACCCCACACCAACGGAATAGGAAGTTATCTACCACTCCAATCTGGTAAAAATAGACTGTTATCTCAACCAAAACTATGTTTGATAGTTCCCTCCCAGAATTAACCAAGATGTTATAGGAAGTTCCCTCCTTCACCGAACCAATCCAAGCTATTTTTGATAGTTTCCTCCCAGAATTAACCTAGATGGTATAGGACGTTTCCCCCTATACCAAGCTAGTGAGAGTAGACTGTTGTCCCGACCCCGAACTGTTTTTTATAGACAGTTCCCCCCCACAATTAACCTAGATGGTATAGGAAGTTGCCTTATATACCAAGCTAGTGAGAGTAGACTGTTGTCCCGACCCCGAACTGTTTTTTATAGACAGTTCCCTCCAAGAATAAACCTAGATGTTATAGGAAGTTCTCTCCCACATCAAGCTGGTGCACGTACATTATTATCCCGACCCCGAACTGTTTTAAATATTATTGTGTTTGCTATTGTAAACGTTAATATACGGATTGAAACACATCTATTTTATCATTCATTTATGATAATATGCAACTCGGTTCACAGTCCAAACATATTATCAAAAACACTACCGTACACATTGGAAATAAATGCTAAAAGGGTACATTATAATCCTTAAATAGAACTAGACCATATCATTAAATATCTTTGCACTAGTAATTTTCTTTTTTGCAGCTTGAAGTGTTTCTCTGTGACACAGCTGGCTAAGTGACCGAGATAGGCAGTTTAATCCCACAATCAGCAATACAAATAGCATATTTCGTAAACCAACGTCGTTCTTTTGTTACCTCAGTGAATACAAAATACACCAAATTTCCACTTACCTACATAGCATCTTTTCCAACTGACTATTGAGTCCGTACCATGTACTGTTACGGAACTTTGGTCACAAGAAGCCTTGTAGTCACCCGTGTATAATTCAAATCTTAAGGGGTTTTCATGGATAGACGGGACACACATCTTAGTACTATTAACATAGGTGACCGCCCAGCATTCACCCTTTTTCGTATTCCTCGCCAAGATTTGACTACAGTACTGCTCACACGCATCTCGATCAGTTGTAGATATGATCTTTGTTGTCTCAATCTCTTTTGTACAAGCACCCAACATGGTATCTCGTTCGTAGGTACATGGACCTATCACAGAAAGATCAATGAATTAGCGTAGGTTTGGAATTTGTTTTCGAGGGGGGGATGGGTCATATACAACGAACAAACATATATAAATAAATCAAAAAAAAAAAAAAATCAAATAATACAGTTATACAATATGCATTTCTTAAAAGACTACATAACATCAACATGTACTAATTATTTATCTACTTGGTGATACATGCTATCATTGACATGATCTAGTTGGTTCTGTGAATAGAGAGAACTGATGTCCCATTTTATAACTTACATGGTTCATGTATGTAAATACTGGTACACCGATAGTCAAAATAACTAATGAACCATGACTTGATTTGGTGAAGTGGGACAAACAGGGGTTAGCAATTGCTTACAACTGGTGCAATACAGTTTAAATGGTATCATTAAATAACAATATAAACAAAGGTTTTAGTTAAAGGTTAAACAAAAGGAACAATTGCACTGTTAAGGTTTGACATGTATCTTCCCAGCTCAAACTAATGAACTAATGCTGACAACTCGCGATCACTTCTCCTCAAATTATAAACTCGTTAGATTTACCTAAACATTGTACTTAATAAGAAATCAGTACACCCCAACATATATGTTTTGTTCATCATTGTATTGTGTCTAGGAACTAATCCCACTTACCAAGATCCTCTTGACAGATAGACTTGTAACCGGTGTGTTCGCACGGTCCAAAGTTCCATTTCATATCAGCTTTCTTTCCAAAACCACATCGATTGTTTTGATCAAGCTCCGCGAAAGTTGGAATTCCGTGCTCGAACCGTTCAAACTCTGTAACATTGATCGTTTGACAGGTGCCGTCCCACACATAGGTTGGTATCAGATGGTCCGCCAGGTACATACCAAACCAGTAGTCTGTGTCCCTAACAAAAGATACATACCAAACCAGTAGTATTTGTCCCTAACATAAGGTACATACCAAACCAGTAGTCTTTGTCCCTAAACAAAAGGTACATACCAAACCAGTAGTCTTTGTCCCTCAACATAAGGTATATACCAAACCAGTAGTCTTTGTCCCTAAACATAAGGTACATACCAAACCAATAGTCTTTGTCACGAAACACAAGGTACATACCAAACCAGTAGTCTTTGTCCCTAAACATAAGATACATACCAAACCAGAAGTCTTTGTCCCTAAACATAAGGTACATACCAAACCAGTAGTCTTTGTCCCTAATCACAAGATGTCCCTAAACATAAGATACATAACAAACCAGCAGTCTTTGTCCCTGAACACAAGATACAAACCAGATAAGCAGTCTTTGTCCATAAACATAAGGTATATACCAAACCAGAAGTCTTTGTCCCTTAAGAAAGGATACATACCGAATACGAAGTCTCTGTTCCTTAACACAAGATGCTTAATAAACAAGAAGGTCAATACAAACCACAGTCAAACAACAACAAACAAAACACTTCAATAACCTCAATCCAAATACACAAATACACGTAAGAGACAAAAGCCAGCAAGTCGAAAATATCAAATGAACAAACAACTTAATAAATTACGAACATAATTCTAACTAAATCGATAAAGGATAACAACCAACTGCATTTTGTGCATCAATAAGGGATATTAACTTAATACATGTAAGTAAATGAAATTCACTTGTAAATTAAATAAAGAACAACAACTAACAAACTCATTTGAGGACAACAACTAACTGCTAAAATCAATAAAGGACAACAACCAACTACATCTTAATTGGAGAGCATATATCCTAGCAAATAACGGTTCACATCAAATGAAATTGATAACGGACAACAAGAGGCCCAAGCCTTCAAGGTCACCTGGGTTGAAATATGTAGATATCTTTATTGTTGAGAAATGGAATAAATTATGTTAAAAAGGAAATTCCATCTAACTGAGCATCTCAAAGGGTTTCACAAATTTAACCTTGTGACTTCGAATTAAGGTCAAGATAATTTATTTGAACAACATTGATAACTATATATCCCAGGTACTCACTGGTCAATCAGCAAGGCCCCTAAAGCTGTAAAACTTAAGAAGAAATCATTCTATTTTTTAATATATTTGACCAAGATTATCTTGAATGAATATCATGGTAGCTTAACTCAACGATGTGTTTACCCTCAATCTAAGCTATCAACTAGTCAAATACAATCACCTTTCTGAACCTAACAAGAAATCATTGCAATTTTAACATATCTGACTCTGATTCCTTTGCAATCTTCTCGTCAAATAACATGACTCTGGGCCTTCTGATTCTTCAGGATATATCAAAAATGCCAATTGTCAACGAACATCAAACGACAGTTGGCAATAGTTTACTTGAGCCTTCAGCTCAGGTGACCTAAAACCCAACTTTTAGGGAAAATAACCAAATACTGGGATAATAACCGAACACAGGATCTTTAACCGAATACAGGGATATTAACCGAATACATGGTCTATAACCAAATACAGGTATACAACCGAATACACATGGTCTACAATCGAATACAGGTATATAACCGAATATAGGGTATATAACCGAATGCAGGGTATATAACCGAATACAGGGTATATAACCAAATACAGAGTCCATAACCGAATACGGATTATATAACCGAATACAAGGATTATAACCGAGCACAGTCTTCAACCGAATACAGGTTCTACAACCGAATACAGGGTCTACAACCGAATACAGGGTCTATAACCGAATACAGGGTCTACAACTGAATACAGGGTCTACAACCGAATACAGGATCTAAAACCGAATACAGGGTCTACAACCGAATACACGGTCTACAACCGAATACAGGGTCTATAACCGAATACAGAGTCTATAACCGAATACAGGGTCTACAACCGAATACAGGGTCTACAACCGAATACAGGGTCTACAACCGAATACAGTGTCTATAACCGAGTACATATAGATGATCGGTGAAAGATAATGTTGATTATATCAGTATACATTTATCATTAGACAGATTATACCGCTACACAATGCATGGAGATAATCTTAACTACAACAAATTAGCGCATCACCTACTGAGAAGGTCTACTTTGCCAATATACTATGTGCAATTAATAGATAATTTAGTCTTTTCACATTATGAGTTATAACAAAATAGACTATACCAACTATAGGGCTTCCAGTAAAAGTCGCTATCTTTGTAAAATTTGATCATTTCCTTTGTGGCTTCGGATGTGTCGTCCAGCAAACTTGTATAGCTGGTATTGCAGAACAGTGTGGCATCGTACCATGATGTTTGTATAGAGACGAAGATCAGCTGCCGCTGCACAGTTGTGGGGGGATATGGATTTTGTGCTAAAAAATATCAGATGCAGTCGTAATCGATAGTTTTTTAATCAAAAGGATTATAACATTCATATCAAACAAACCCCTTAAGAACTAATGACGATAGCAATTCCGAATATTGCAGCACTGTTTCTTCAAAATTTATTCCCTAATTGATCGTTCAAAACACAAAGAATATTCCATTTTAAACAAACTTGTAAAACAGACCTGTTTGCGGGAATGAGGTAGTAATTTCTTTCGTAAACATTTCCGACAGGCTACAAACGTCAATATGGAACCATTTAGGAAATGCAGCCAAAGTTTGAATTTGATTTCATGCATAATTGCTATCCGATTACCCTAACAATTAGGCGATAAGGACGCGTTTGTGGAGATATCCTTTCATTGTTGATGTGTGGTCGCTATGGCAAGACCAATTTTACGCAAGGAACATAGTTTATACCGCACGTAGTAAACAAAAGCATGTGAGATTTATGTTATATATTGCAGCGGAACTGGACTGGGTCGATCGTCGGCGACCAGGAAAACCCGGTCTGGCCGTACAATTTTCCGCACCTATTACATATGGTGCCTGTGACCAACCCTTGTTTCAAGTACTAATTGAATTCTTGACAAAGGATACCCGAGCCTGGATTGTAAATAGTATTTTCTTCAGGGGCGCAGACTTAGATAAAGAAGTGAAGAATGAAGCGGAACTGGACTGGGTCGATCGTCGGAGACCAAGTAGCTCAACTAATAGAGCATCCGTCTAGAGTTTGAAGGGTCCCGGGTTTAAACCTGGTCTGGCCATGCATTTAAAAAATATCTAGGAGTGAAATATCTACCAATTGACTCACTATTCATTACAATCATTCAAGCACAAAAGTCAATGGTGGCCCAAGAGCTCCTCATCCTTTTTTGCAAATAACTCAAATAATTTCAACAGATTTTTTATTGACTTTATATATGTCAATTGGATTGGACACCAGTGTTCAAAGCCTAAACGTAATTTGTCACCGCGTGAAGAACAAATACTTAGATAAAAATATCACCAACACCCATTTTCATTTTGCTGTGCCTGTCATAATTTCAGAGGGAAATGGTTGTTGGCATTCTCCATGAGGGAATGTCTTAACGTCAACGTCAAGTTTCACAGCTAAATGGTTGCAGTGCAAATACAATACATCTTTTTGTTGAGTCGTCTGAATCAAACTGGGTGGACATCCGACCGTCTAGGAAGAGGCAGGTCACATGTCACGACCGCCCGGGAAGCCATTCAGCGTGACATCCAAAAGGTCGCTGCTGATTACAGACCAGAACCAGAACTGCCTGACACCCTGTTGCATCTGTGTAATAGCATTAATCCTGCAAGCGAGACCTCGGAGACTTTAATTGATTGGTCGTCGTGTATCTGGCCAGGCTATCCGAAACCGTTTGAAATTTATCCGATTAAAAGCGCGGCGCACATCACGACACAACATCACCGTAACAACCGATTTAATTACCACCGTCGTTGGTTGTTAAAGTAATGGAAAATGTTCTTGCCACCGATTAATCCATATTGAGCTGATCACGTGGTGTTAGGAGTTGTAGAGTCTTTAAATTTCCCGCGGTTCGTAAAACAGCGGGAAATGTTTGTCCTGTAGGTACGTGGCACTCGTATAGGTTGAGAAGCACGTGCGGTTTATAGCCGACCAATGGGATTGTTTCGGAAGCGTAAGACGTGGTTGGGTTAGTTTGTTAGGCATTCTAGCTTTTGGTCAGCTCATTGTAATATAAGGGAAATAATAGCTTGTATAGGGGTAACTCCTGAATGTATGAAGATCGTGTTTATACTCCATGTTTAGAAATCCAAGCAAGGTTAACCTGAAGCATTGGGCTGGTACACCTTCTAGCTGTCTCCCTAAACTAGGTTTTCATGTTGGGTGGCAGGCTTGGTTTAGTTAGATAAGCATGGTCTGAGAGGGGGAGATTGTCGAGTGTGGGTTACACGTATGATATATATATATATATATGCATAAAACAACGGTTTGAATTAAACGCCGACTCAGTCGTTCCTAAAGGCCGAGCAGCTAATTGCATATAAGGAGTTTGTTGTTTATTATGCGGAGTAATAAGTATATAGAGGACTGGAGACATCGGCGGGGTGAACGCTGTACGAACTGCTGTGTCTTTGAACGGGACCGTTTAAGTGGCGGAAGTGTGATTGTCTGGCGTGGTATTTGTGAAGGTAACGTAAAAGACATACCGTAGTGGCTCGGAATTTGATAAGGGTGCATTATAGAGGAGAGACGGTGGGTCTTTTGAATTTACAAAGTCACGGTGCTGGCGATATTTTACAACAATGTAACGCATCATTGCATATGAGTTGCGTCAGTAGATTTTTACTCCAGCCAAACAATCTTCATGTATTGGATTGGCCATCTAAATCATCTTATATGTCGCCCATATGGCAAGGTCGGGATTTTCATTGGCGCCTCGTAATATAATATATCGTAATATACATTTTATAAGACACTTATAAGATACCGTATTTGTGTATAAATAACGTACATGAAGTTATAGAGATATCTAATATGTAAGTCTTCTCATATTTCCTTTATAAAATATCTAATCTATTTTATGAGATATCTTTTTATAATATACTTCATAAAAAGATGATCTAAAATATTTCAGATTTGTTGCATAATATACAATAAAGTAATATATAACTCAAATTAGAAATATACAGTATGTAATACGTTTTTAGCGTTTATATTAAACAAAATATGCATATCTATTATGATACATTTCCAAAAAGTTTCCTGATGATATAAAAAAAACACATTATAATTTATCTTATAACGCTCGAGATTCTTGCGAGATTGACAAATTTAAAATGGCAGCTCCTGATGGAACGTTTTATCTCTTTTTTTACTAGGTTGCCTTTTCGACTTTGAAACTTTAGATTTTGAAGAAAATCAGCAATAATAATTCAAAAACCAGCAATAATAAATTAGGATTGACATACTAAAACATCAAATAGAAACTCACCTGTAATTCGTGTCAAAACAAAGCATACGATGATGGTCACAATTTTCTGAAATAAAAATGTAACATACTTTATAAACTTAACCCCGTAGATCAATATATTGCAATAAACAAATAAATAGAAAAAAACGAACATATAGCCTTTCGTATTTATTTCTTAATGCAAATTCATCTGTTGTTTTTGCTCCGGCAGTACAAAGGTTTAGAGATGATGCTACAAAAATGTAAAACAGGACAACATACCATGACGTCAATTGACGGGGACAACAAAAGTTGGGAATCAAGGAAACTAAATAAACAACAGAAAACATGGAAACAACAGTAACCATGGACACAACAAAAAGAAAAAAAAACGTAGTAACAACAGTAGCCATGGAGACAACAAAAAACGTGAAAAACAAGAAATCGTAGTAACAACAGTAGCCATGGAAACAACAAAAACCGGGAAAAACGAGA
>JAUMHH010205486.1:0-13078 GCA_032359455.1 Chlamys rubida
TAGTGACAACCTCCACATAAACCATCCTTTATGCCCTGCCTATAGTGACAACCTCCACATAAACCATCCTTTATGCCCTGCCTATAGTGACAACCTCCACATAAACCATCCTTTATGCCATGCCTATAGTGACAACCTTCACATAAACCATCCTTTATGCCCTGCCTATAGTGACAACCTCCACATAAACCATCCTTTATGCCCTGTCTACAGTGACAACCTCCACATAAACCATCCTTTATGCCCTGCCTACAGTGACAACCTCCACATAAACCATCCTTTATGCCCTACCTACAGTGACAACCTCCATAAACAGATTCTATTTTATATATCTATATGCTGCCTAAAGTGACAACCTCCACAAACTCCATATTATACATCCTGTCTATAGTGACAACTTCCACAGACTCCATCTTGTACACCCTGTCTACAGTGACAACCTCCACAGACTCCATATTATACATCCTGTCTATAGTGACAACTTCCACAGACTCCATCTTATACACCCTGTCTACAGTGACAACCTCCACAGACTCCATCTTATACACCAATGCTGCCCTAATACAACGACAACCTCCACAGACTCCATCTTATAAACCCTGTCTACAGTGACAACCTCCTTAAGGAGACTACCTCTTATGTTACACCCCACCAACAGATTCCCTCTTACATACCCTACCTAGTATTGTGGTTCCTTCTACACAGGATTATCGTAATGACCAATGGTCAACAGCTCGAGCTGAGAACCAGTGGACCTTCATATATTGCTATCCCAGACATCCTCTTGTTGTAGATTAGCAATCTTTCTGTAACATTGTTGGCACCACTAGATCTAACTTCACTCACACAGAAATCAGTAATATCACAAACCTACTTTTACACTGTAACTGACAATCGATCAACAGATCCAGTATTGTAACAATGGCATTGTACAATACATAAGGCTTCTGATAATTCAATAATTTCTAAAATCTCTATTTCAACTACATGTATATCAACTGAAGTTCTTGTCCAACTGCATGGCCATCCCTTCAGAGATGCCAGATATTACAAAATTATCTAAATTCATTCATGCCCTGCCATAAAGCAGATCCTTTTGACTCAAATTTGAAAAAAAAAAAAAAAAAAAAATGATCTGTTTATCCTGATGCATATATACATGGTCAAAGTATGGGTCTTTAACCGTACCCATCATCTATACAGACCAAATTTCTAGTCAGACCATACAATTACTGGTCTAGGGTACAGACAAACATATTTCAGGAAGTTCTGAATCCTCTACAAGGATTACCACACTCCTGGGTTTGGCTTCCAATGACTTGCCAGTCATGCCCACAGCTTGTCTGGGTCCGTATGAGTCACACCATGTTAGCAGCATGGCTTCCAGCACTCGTTAGCTTGGTGTGAAACATTCTTAATAGAGATTTTCCAAAAATGAAGTTATTAACAAACTTATATGCATTTGAAACCTTAATACTAAATTTGAAGTAATCTATAATATACCATAACAAAGCATAATGTAACTGCAGCAGATATTGCTGGAATTCGTAACAATGAAATGGTCTGAAAGTTCTTTTTTGATCTCACAAACAACCACCTAACCAGACTGTCACAACATGAATCAGCCTTCCTAACGTTCATTTGGATTCTGTCTCAGACTTCTATAACAAGCCAAATATATGTATTCTCACTTTTTACTTAATTCCAGCGATTTTCCAAGAATCCCTGATGCCCCAATAATGAAGAATCTCGTCCCTGAGAGAAATGTTCGAAAATGGAGACAGAGTCACGAGTAAATACACTGAGACACTAATACCATGTAATCTAATGCTTTACCACATCAAAGACAATTAGATATCCACGCCGAACACCATTCCAGGAAAACATTAGCACAAACCTGATACATTTGTAGTCAGAAAGATTTTCCTTCCCCTATACTATGGCTTAAACATTCTGCTTGAATCAATCAGATCAGTGTTTTGGCTATAAAATGATTTTTTAAGTTAAAACTCATTTCAGTTGAAATTGATTTTAGTTAACTTGCAGAACCTCTGGTTTAATTTGCTAGAACTGTGATAATTTAAATCATTTGAAGACTTTGGTAAGTTAAACAGATAGCTTGATATAGACCTAGGCAGACATGAACACAGTAATGCCTTAATTAAAAGGTATTGTTTTTTTAACTCAATGAGTTAAGGCTATATGATATCTTATATCTGTGATTTGTGTTAGAGTGATCTCCCTTAAAAATGTTGGATTCCTTGCTGGATTCAAAATTACGTCAGGTGTATTCATTCTTAAGATTTATTCATTGTTGTGAACGTCCTTAAATGACCTTAGCTGTTGACAGGACATTAAACCCTATACAACCAACCAACCAACCAACCAACCAATCAACCAACCAACCAATCATTCGTGTGTACCTTTTCAATTACTCCAGTGTCATAAAAACACACTTTGATTATTTTGTAACAAGTTTATATTTAACCTTCTTGTTGGCCTAGGTGGAAGTATATGGTACAGGAGGAAACTGAAGCACCTGAAGAAAACCCATGTGGTGTGGTGTGATCCCATACCTTTTCATGTCATATAGTGAAACTGAACCTGCACTGACTTGGTGAAAGGCTAGTGAACTAACCAAAGCACCATCGAAACGAAAACAAAAAAAACTACCTAACATTTGTACCGTGTACTGATTATTACTATGAACCTACTAATGATATTTTAATCATATCCTCCTGGCTTAATTTCTTCATTCAGAATTTCTCATCATTCCACAGGTACTGATTACAGACTGGGGACAAGACTTCATTTGTTAACAACTGAAGTTGCTGTAATCAAAATTTCAATCCCAATGTTATTACTCTGAATCCTAGAGAAAATGGGAAATGCTTGGAGGAAAAGTCTCATCATGATCAAATTGTCGAAAACGAAATTGAATTTGTAAAGCGTGCATTTTACCACAATAAAATCATGTACTAATGCAAACATTCGGAAAGTTTGTGTAAAAATTAGATCTGCTCTTGTAGGAGTCGAGATAAATCAAATGCATTCCTGTGAATATCAGCAAGATAATCCCTTCTTACTGTCAATAAAATACAGCCTGCCATAGTGTTATATAACATTATCTGTTATACTCTTGATGAAATTTACATAAATATTTATAAATTAAAGATCTGGTTTTCTACAAACACAGAAGCAATTGTAGTAATTAAGTACTGACTGATGTTTATTTATCATCCAAAAATGTTCACAATTAGTCTTTTGGCACCAAAACAAAATTAAAGTCACATTTTTCAACAGGTGACGGAGTACCACATGAAGCATATTGACCAGGTGTGCCTTATATTTATTCAAGGTCATTCTGGGCCAGTGAAGGTCAAATGACAATGGCTGCCATATTGGTTAATTAGATTATAATTAGAAACTATAATTATCATTTAAAAAAATCAAATTAATATTTCAAATTTATTTGTTTAAAAGATGACATAATGAAGCAAATTATGAATTCTGACTTCTTTTAAGTTATTATTTCTATGGGGTCAAGTGGCATCAGTTTGGGTACTCAAAGTATTTGATAATCAATTGTTTGACAGCTGGTTTTAATATTTGTTTAAAAAACAACTCGAGGATAAGTGACACACAAGATGAAGTTATCGTAAAGCTCCTCTTCCAATAAATACCGGACATTTCTGAAGTGCTAAATATCAGAGGGGATAAAACTGTACAAAGGCCTCTCCTGGTACAAACTGAACAAAGCATTGTATGCATTAACACAATCACGGTCAATATATGTACCATATTTAAAAATCATAAATTTCGTGAGACATTAGATTTCGTTTATTTCATTCATAACAAAAATCCATGAAATTAAATCCCCACGAAAACATAAATTTGGTACAATATAGATAGGGGAAAATCAGAAATCATCGAAATATACTGTCCTTGAAACAGGCTAGTACATTGTATATGAAAACCACAAAATTTTAACCCCATCTTCAGTACCAATGCATCGTGGCATTCGCCGATAGTATCATGATACTTTTAAAAAGGTTACGTAGGGGTTACTGCCCTTAGATAACAAATAAATTCAGCCTGGAATGCAAACACTTGAGTTCTATTTCATATGAAGGTTTGTTTCAAATTAAGGAAAAAATATGGTAACAGGTTTGTACAGAAAGTTGTGACAAGTATCATGACACGTATCGTATCGTGACCCATGTATCGTGATATGTGTCGTATCGTGACCCATATATCATGACACGTATCGTATTGTGACCCATGTATCGTGGTACGTGTCGTATCGTCACAACTCTAGCAATATTCAGCACTAATATCAACACTCGTCTAACAGTATACAAAAGGAAAATGCAGCATTAAACCCACATTTTAAAGAGATTCATTGTTTCACCCCTAACCTAGCATGCTATATATATATAGTTTTCATAGCAACGTACTTGAAAATGTAACTCAATATATTCTCTTGCAACGTTCCTAAAACGTATCTTCACAAAAACTGTGTTTCTTGGCAAAGTTGTCAATCCCAAAAGTAGGGGTGTCACAATACGCCAAGAGTGGATCACGATATATTGCAATACAAAATGAACATATTACGATACGTATCCTGATATATTGTCATAGGAAGGATGTGCTCAAATCAATAATACATTCTGTAAGTTGTTGTCAGAATGTTATCAAACTTAGTCATATATAATATGGATTACATAGATTAAAGATTTTTGTCAAACCAACCATCGATTACAAAATTTGAACTATTAAAAGTCTGCTTATGCTTATTGGCATTTCTGTTAGAATTTGTAGTAATTTGCAAAGTTAAAATACCAAGCAGACACATAAAAATATGCTTTTGAAAAATATTGCGATACAGCAATATTTCATCTCTGTACTATGTTACGATACAATATGCCAGTGTATTGCGATGTACCTGTTCTCCGATATATTGTGACAACCCTACCCAATAGGCAAATTATATTTGCATGTCAATCATATACAGCTACCCTTCCAACCTTTCAAACAAGTTAACACAAATAATGGTTAGAGTGTTTGGCATATCATTACACTTTAAAAAAAAATTAATACAAATTTGAACTACCCAAATGATTTGGCAAGGATTGATAAAATAAAAAAAGAAACTAATCAAATCTAAATGAATGTTGAAAACAAATATACCATACAACATAGAAATGTGCTAGTTCTAGGGAAGATGTGCAGTTTCACAAAAAAATTGGTATCAAATTTTATTTACAAAACATTGATATCAGAATGAGCCTTACCTTTTCTGTCGCCACGGCAGCCATTTTGGATGCTCCGACTGTAAACGTTGACCACCCCTGTAAGAATAGGTCAGAGTCAATGCTAAATCATCTTTTGAAAATTACGAATTCTATCACTATGTACAGAATGGAATAAACATATATAACCTCATTAGACTTTAACCAAGCTAACACAAAGGTTACATTTGCGTATCCCCTTTGAAACCGTACATGTGGCGCAGAAATATTCCACGATAAAGGAACGCACTTGGACTGTTCTATAAGTAGAGCTAAACATGCACAGTTTCGGAGAATAAAAAACAATGTATCAAGAATATTATGCCCTTCTTTCACACATCCACTGAATCACATAATGTATCTTAACAACTACATGTGGCTTGACATTGTTTTAGAAAGAAATAACGCAAACTAGCAATAGTAAGCATTTTAGTTTCGGTCAGGTATGTCTGGAACCCTCAATCTACACGTGCCAGATTTTCCTGAGGTCAGCCTCGGTTTATATCTGTGCCTGCCATTTTCTTTACAGGTTCAACATGTTCAACCCTTTCAACCGGATACGCAAAAGTAGCCTTATTTTTGTTTTTGTGTGAGGCTGAATTGATTGAACAATTTTATCAATTTTGAGTTCATATTAATTTTATTGACACTTAAGAAATCTACTTCTTATATTTTTAGTTTTAATTGTAACATTACAACTAGCTTGGGGTAAAACATGATAACTATCACTGGTTTAAGAATCTCAAATTCTTAAACTGATAAATTCATAATTATTTCCTAATATTCATGTACAATATTTCTTATGCAAATAATCTTATAATGATCTCTAAAACTTCAAAATGATTTTAATTTTCGTACATAGAAGAAAAGTTTTCCAAAAACAAGTATGTCCTATATAAATATTAATGCCAATACAAATGGAAATATATATATATTTAGATATATATAGCTAACATAAGCCTTTCTAAAGCACTTTACAGTACATAGATATATAATCAATACAAGTTTGAGTAATTCGCAGGAGCTGCCTTTTTAGGTGTTTAAAACTACTAGTCCTATGCCACCTGGCTAAAATCTCCCTATGTGTGTATGAATATCTCCCTATGTGTGTATGAATATCTCCCTATGAAAACTTACCGACTGTATAGAAGAAAACGTATTTTCGAAGAAGTCGTCATCCTTTCTTGTTGGAGTGGGAGAACTTCCAAATCCTACATACTTTCCTCCCTGGCTGGGTGGCAGGTTACTGCAAATCAATCAAAATGTAACATAAAGTCAGTCTCATACGACTCGTACACAAAACAAGTACTTCTACATAAAATTCTACACTGAATGTATACACTTCACTATAGTGTTGCCAGTTTATTAGATTAAATATCTATGGTCACACAAGTTATCTCCCCTTTAACTCAGATTACATCACATTGTGGTAATTGATCTATACAGGGGAGGGGAAAAACTCAAACTTCAACGTGAGTGGTTTGTACATATTTGAGGTTTTTTATTGTAATATATACTGGTTTTGTATAATTAATCAGCATGTATATTTATTACATAATGTACTGTGTTATCCAGTGAATATATTTTTTTTTTAATATTTTTTTGTGTATTAACCCATGTAATATGACCTATCAGCCCTGTGATTGGTTGTAAGTTTCAACTGTTTTAATTGTGACGTCACGCCTAGGACAAGTCCATGACGTCACAGACTCTTGCACTGGAGTCAAAATAGTGGCTTTTTACATTTCAAGGTTGCATGAAAAGTGTCGTTTTACACAAATAAATGCCACAAATCTTGATTATGTGATAAAAAGGATCTTACACTCATTTTCATTTCATATGAAATTGATGAAACTCGTCACAAATGTTATTCGTTTTAGCTCGCCAGAGACTCGCTAAATTGAAAAATTCTTAAACTCCTTTCATAAATCTTATATGAAATGGAAACTCATGTAAGATCCTATATTATGTATAATTTAAACAAAAACCTGATGTGACCTAAATGACTAAACAAATAAACACTTTTTATAGTAAAAATTAAGCATATATATCTATCTTTGTTTTAAATTGTTATCATGTAGATTGAACAAAATCTTTTTGTTTTATCCCAAGCTCAAATAGTTTATGCTGAATTGAAATTGTTAAATTTATGTGCAAGAATTTTTATAATGGATATATGCAAATGAGGCAGGAAATATACAATACCAGTGACGTTAATACTACACTTAATATGTCTGACAATACGTAAATATTTGTCACACGTTAGGTTTACCATTTACTGATAACAGTTTCCTTAAGATCATAGTGTTACCCCATAGTCAATGGTTATAACAAATGATGGCAAACTATGATAAACTTTTATGAAGAAACAATAAACAAGCTTTTATTGTTTTAAAGTTTTGACATAAAAAGTGTGTGACCAGGGTGGGCTGCTTTTTAATTTGCTTTTGTTTATAAAATCTATGTTTATTTCTTTCTTAAATTAAACCTGGTAAACTAGAAGTTTTACAATGAGGTATGGTGACAAAAACTAAGAGTAGGATATATATCAGAAATTCCTGCAATAAACGGAATTCGACTCACGTTATTGGGGGAGACTACACATGTATGAAGCTTTATCGATTTTTCGGAATGTGAATAGCACATGTATTTGTTTGACAGTATATACGTAGAACAAATAGAAAATAGAATAATCTGCATTATGTAGCAGTATAACACATCGTACAGCACGTGTTTTCAGACTATGTACACTTCGCTGTAGATTTTAGGTACAAACCTAGTCACGAGGCAACATATACCAGGCGGGGTTGTGCCGAATAAATAGATTACTACAGCAAGCTAACGCTAGCCCGATTGATCCACACAACAGTACGTATGCAGACAACATAAAAAAATACCTGACCGATTTCTTCACCCAAAAATGTTATGCTAAAAGTGTGCAGCAATGTAAGAACAGCTATATTCGAAACAATTTCCATTCACAATCGCTAATTTAAACGTCGCACATTCTAAATAATGACTGTTATAGCTGCGTAGCATATTGGCTTAGTTGGGTTGGTCGTATCTTGTTGTAGGCAATCAACATGGGATCACACGGAATGGTTGCGTTGCTCCGCCAGTTTTGGAGAACGTTTAATGTGTATATACTCACCCAAAATCAAGTCTATCGATTAAAAGTTGCAGATAAATCCTTTAAACACAGGAATGTGCTGGTTCGTGGTGGACAAAAGTACGAATGACACAGTTTGCAACAATTTCTGAGTGTATTCTGAACCGATAATCAAATCAAGGATTCCCCGCCTACGTTGTGACGTCATATCCGAAAGGAAATACCTCCCTTTAACGGAATATACCGAAGATATCCGACTTTTGTCGTATGCTAATTTTATTTCTAACCTGCAAAAATATACAATAAAAATTAATATAAACTATCTATTGAATATGTAAATGCTATTGGATAGGAAGAAATGGAAACGATTTACATTTAAAATCATGTTATTACCTTTTCTCTTTCAAAACAAATGAAGTCATGATGGCATAGTCTAAAAATAGAATGTAAGCTGCATTCGCACCATTGGCTAAACGTCCCAACGTGACAGGTGCTCGCAGATTTCATTGGTCCACATCACGACCTTGAGTTGTTGTCATTGACAGGAGCTATGTAGCGAGCAGGAAGAGAAGCAGGAGTGGAAGAGAGGAAGGTTTGGAAAGTTGAAATTTATGAAATTTGAGGAGAATTCGGTCGTTTTGATACTGCAGAAAGTACCATTCATAATCAACGAATCTACTAATTACAAGGACGGCTTTGGCATTCCATATTTGAACGCTTAAAAGACCGCTGAGTTGGAGTGAAGTTGGCAGAACATTGGGCGCCATCTTGAACATTGTTTGTAAACAACATCCTCGAGAACACCTTTAGAGGAAGAGTTCGTTCTCTTGGAACTTTGTCTCATTCCTTTTAACAAGGAACATATATTTTCGTGGTTCTTGGTGGATATGACTTATCCACAGATCTCAAACGCGAGTAAGATGAAAAAATCTTCGGAGTATCATGCCAAACAAAGGCGTTTCGCGGGAGGACGTTTTTCACCAAATCGTGGCAAAGATAAAGGCGTACCATCGCCAGTGTCTGCCATCAACGACCCTCGACCTCACCTTTCACCAAAAAATGGAAGTTATATCCCGAAAGTTCAGAAGGATCAAGGACGATATGACGGGAAAAAGGCTTCCACAAGAACCCCTAGTCCCGACGGACAGTCGAATGGTGTTTATGCTGGGGCAAAATTTAGTGACCCCCCATCACCGACAGTGCTTCCAAAACCACCATCTCACTGGATGATGAGATGTTCGTTTGAAGAACCTCAAAATAACATTGATATGAGCAGTCAGTTAAAAATGATTCTGAAAGTTCAGGTGTAGTTAGGCCTTAGGGATTCCAAACTTTCGAGTCTTAAGAGAACATTCCAGAGCTATATTTTTGTAGCAATGTGAATCAGTATTAATTTAATATTTTTTTTCGTTGTTAAAATGTCCGTAAATTTTTATATGTAAGTCTCATGTATGTCTATCGCAATCGAAGTTCTTACAGTCTGATCTTTTTTTCCCCAATCTTTTCTCAAAACCGAAATCTTTGATCTCGCCAGGATTCTTTTTAACTCGAGTGATTCTTTTGTGCTCTTAATATATATCTAAACCAAAAGAATTATTAATAGTAACTGAGTAAGAATTTGTGTTGTTTTCTCAGAATTCTTATGCTTGGCATATTTGCTACTTTCGGATAAAGTTTTCAAAGCAAAGTTTCCTCTTTATGTATTTTTAATGTTTGGCCATTATATTTATGTAAATATTTGATTGCGGATATATTTGATATCTATTTTGATTCTAATTCAATCATTTATATTGTAAAAATTTCAAGACATATATGCAACAAGAATTGTATCTATGTCTTGCGTTAAAAGTTGATCATGAAATCCTTTGTTTTAAACTCGATCATATGTGTACATCAATGAGAAAAGAAACTTGTTTTTGAAGAACTGTGATTAAACAAATTTTCAAGTATTTATTCATAAAGAAGTATATTTTTGCGATTTTAAAGCAATCCTTATATCCTGGCTAAGACAAAGATCAACCATTTTATGTGCTGGAAATGGAAATATAAACTTTGTTCACTCAAATGTAAATAAAATTTGTAGATAAATAATTGTGTAAATTGTAGGTTTGCTGAAAGTGCAATAGTGATGTTTGCCAAATTTATATTTTAAATGGAATTTTTACCTTCATAACTAATGTGATAAATGTTGTAATAGATGCTATGAGAAGATGCGTATGTCTGAAGTATAGTAGTAAGTTAGTGACGTCTACATGCCATTATCATCCAGATCATTATTTCCCATTTCATTTATCTATTTTATTTTATCAAATGCAATTGCATTGAATTATTTTTTTGATCATGGTCATCGTATCATGCATATATTTATAAATATAAGATTTTTTTTTTTTTTTTTTTCATGCCATAGCCCGTAATTCATTTTCATGTTCCATAAGTCTATTGTGCCAGTGAAACTCGGGCCCATTGAACATTATCATTATCATCAACCATGTTTGGATGTCAAGTGTGACTTGTTACTTGTGTGAAAGAAAGACTTTGGATCAGGATCTTCGCAATACTGTTATTAACTTTGATGTGGCAAGGACAATCTTGCGTACATTTAGCAGGGACTTGACAGTGCTGATTCTGTGATGAAGTGGACAACGGCATCTACTTAATGTTAGTATCTGTGATATGAAGAAGTGATGAGAGTTCCAGAGCTTTTTGAAAAATTCTAAGGAAACCTACAGTCTACAACAATTTTTGAAGTGAACAACCGACTATTTCCAACGCCAGCAGATAAACCTCAGCAAAAAGCATTCTAATAAAATACCAAATGCTTCTACTATTTCCCCATCTTTGGGCCCTTTTCAGGGCCCCCCAATTTCCTCAAAGAGTGCCTTGGCACGCTCGAAAAACGCAAAATACATGTTTTTGTTTGTCTGTATGTGTGTGCTATGTGTTGTGATTGTCTAGATGTTGTTGTGATTGTCTAGATGTATGTTGGGTAAACACCTTTCTGGTGTGGAAGGTAAAGGGGGCAGAACTAAGTATTCATATATTAATTAAATGGTTAATCATGAAGATATTCTAGATATCAGAGATTCAAAACATAATTCTATCAAATCGTATCCAAAAAATTTCAATAATTAATTTCAAACTACTGTTTTCAAATATTAAATTTAAAAGTATTGGTTTTAAATCTACATACTGATTTAGACTATAATATTGAAGTTATAAGATACTGATGGTGAATGACGAACAGACGTGCATTTCTCCACCCGTGGCAGGTAAGTATATCACGGTAAGTATTTGTACTGCTATAGTATTATATATACTTTGAATTCATCATCAGGTTAAGCTGCCTGGCATTGTGATATATAGAGTTCATTTTTGAAAGGGAAAACAATTTCATAGTGTGCAGCTGGTTGATATGGAAAAATAATTTTCATGGTTATGCATAGGAAGACTGGCCACCAACAATATTAAAAGTATAGTTTATTGTACAACAATTACGGAACAAGTTATATAATTTATAAAAATATTATTCTCTCTTGTTGACTGGTTGGGGAATCAAATCCCAGCAATCTTGGTGAAAGGTGAGTGTGTTATCCACCAGACCACTGACATATGGCCATTTTTAAACCCCATCTCGAGGCCACGGTGGCATGATAGTTCATCAGGTCGTATAAAGTTGACAACAAGCAAAATGAAATAGGTCCTTGCCAACATCCATTTAAGCTGAATATCCAGCAAAAGGGCAGCAATGCTAGCGTAAGTAGTGGTACATTTGAGCAAGAATTGCGATAAGCTATTGGATCAGCTGCAGTTGTAATTTTAATTTGACCAATCATTAAGCTGATAACTGTTCTTTGCCAATTACAAAGGAGCTAAGAAAACTGGTTTTATCCTGTCTTTTATCTTCATCAAAGACATAACACAAGTCTACTTGTAGTGGAACTAATGGATTTCAGTGGAGTGCAGAAAAGAAAACGCCATGTTCTGCAAGGGTTTTCCACATTAGCTGCCTCGTTCTTACATAATGCAGTGGGTAAGTGCAGGTATGTATATGTATTTCCCCAACATACAAGGGGATGGATAATTGCGTACATATATGGCTATGGTCCTCTGGTAAGTTGTCTTTCAGCTTGTTTTCTGGCACAGCTTTGGTCTGTCTTTATTATGTATGGTCTTTTCCGGAGCATGTCCAGATATGGTAATTGGATAAACATTAAATCTGCAAGTACAGGTAGTTGAGTATAGTCTGTACTGGTACAGATACAGAAACATTCTGACTGGTACATTTATTAGCTCACCTGCCCGAAGGTGAGCTAATTCTGTAGGAATGAATGGATTTGTTCCATATTTGGTCTGAAGCATCCTTGGTTGCATCTTTGGGCAAAGGGACTCAATTTCGTATAAACAGCGAGTGTGACCCGCCTTGGGGGCAGAAGGGAGGGGCCCAATAGGGAAACAGCAAATTCTTCAAAATCCTTATTCTTATGTAGGAATGACAGGATTTTGTCCAAATTTGGTATGAAGCATCCTTGGGTGAAGTTGAACCAATTTTGTATAAACGGTGTGTCTGACCCCCCTGGAGGCAGAGAGGCGGGGCCCAATAAGGGAAATAGAGGTAAAACCTTTAAAATCCTTCTTCTACCATAGGGATTAAGGGATTTTATCCTAATTTAGTCTGGAG
>JAUMHH010205497.1:0-13077 GCA_032359455.1 Chlamys rubida
CATTCGCAACAAATAGTTCCCCTACGTTTACCTTTCGTTATATTTCAAATTATGTAACACATTTTCAAACAGTTTCGTTCAAAATTCGCCGGAATTGACAAATTTACCCAATTCGCCAGGCTGCGTTTAATGGATTCGCCTATGTGTGAGGACACCTTTATCGTACTCCATAAACTGTATTCAATTGACGAATAAGATATTTCAAGGATCCCCGTATAACTGTCAAAAATGTAAGCTAAGTGTTGGACGCTGTTTTTACCGGCATGCCTATAGCCTTGAAAGGCATTTCTGAAAAGAAAACCATACCTTGTAGAACTCATATTAGAAGTACGGAATTAGAATGGAAATTACTATCTAAATCCGTGTGGGAAATAATAAAGATGAAATATAAAACCAACCCAGGCCGCAAGCGGTCTTCGTTAATCATTTTGTCCAACATTGTCCCACCCAGTTATATATTCCACCATAATACACGCAAATACGTCGAATATTTCTTAATTATACCTGTATTTTTTTATTGCTACCAGCACAACACTGTATAGTATAAACCGCTACATACTTTCTTTGTATGACAAATCTAAAACCAACACGATGCCCATCAAACAAAGCTCCTCTCTCTCTCTGCTGATAGCAAAGCAACAAAGGCAACATATTATTTATCTCCACAAACTGCAGATAAAGCATATCATATAGAAGGATATTTTTATATTGAAAATCAAAACCTGCAAATCTGGTCATGTTGATTATTTTAAGATTTACTCAACGTAGATTGAAGGCATTTAGACAGGAGTTAGTTGGAGGTAATTTCGTGGTAAACACCACATATATATCAAGAAACTGCAGCTAAAACCAAGCTCTGTCATTTAACATCGATATGTGAATCATAAGTACATACAGTACCAATTTAAATTAAAACATGATTCTGTGTCAAGACGAGTTTATTTTCGTGGATTTGTGTAGAATAATCTTATGAAATGGTTTGAATTTAATATCACATTTCCCTTAAAACCTGGTGGACCACTTTGGGTTCTGTATTGAAAAGGTTTCTGATGCAAGAAACTTGGGATCTTCTCTAGTCCAGGGTACCAGGAGAGTAGGTAAACCGGATATTGCATATTCCAGGTAGTCCTAACTAGTGTTTTATGCATATTAGTTTTTGGCTAAAATGTGTTTTTGACCTTGTTGCTTTTTTTCTGTTGGATGATCCACAAATGTTTGGTTAGAGTCTGACATGATGTTATGTCTTTCTTTGATTCTGTTTCAAGACGAGTTAATTGGCGGAGCATGATAAGGGTGTTTTTTGTAGTATTTTTGTAATATGCAAGTGTTTGGTTTTTCTTGTTGCGTTTGCAGCAGCCTTTAACTTCTCCACTCTGCCCACAATGTCTAAATTGTTTTGTAGCATTGACCTGTCCCCTTCTTTCTCGATGATTCTGAGTATTTTCGTGTCATTGGTGCGTAGTAAGAAACATAGAGCAGAAAGGGTTGTTTTCGTCCGAAATGTCCAAATCATTTCAATACTCATGGAGGGATTCAAATAACTTCAACACCAATTCGAAGCAAATCAACACGAAAATAATTATATGATAAACGTGCGTATTCTAAAATGTTGATAAAGAGTTTTATTTCGACATGTTCAACTAATTATACAGTGTTTGATAAAAATATTAAGGCATCGAAACAAGCCCCAACGAGCTTTCCAATGATGGAAGATACTGTGAATGTTTATTGCTATCAATCAAAAGGGTTTCCTTGACCGGTGAGTGTAGTAGGATTTTCTCTAATTGTAATGATTTTACAAACTAGTTTGATCCAGGATACACTGGCACGCTGACACATATTAAAGACACAGCGGGCCTTTAATCAAGTACCGGGGAATGTCAAGTGGTCTAGAGCATAACATAGTTTATGTAAGTGTTGTGTTTATGTCTTGTTTAAATGAATGCACTACTCATTAATGACCTTGCGGACATGATGCACTTTACTGCACTTTACTCGACTCCTAACAATCAGCATTGTTTTGTATGAAACATTACGGTTTTTCTTGTGATATATGTTCGTGCAATCTTTAGCGCCTATATTAGCAATACGTTGTGTCCGTCTCAATCAATGTGCTTCGGTATAATTTCCATTAATTTAAATCATGTCACAGAAGAAATTAAGCTCTGCTTGTGATAGACTCCACGTGTTGGTGAAGTAGATTTGAAGGTTTTTGTTTGTTTTTTGTTCATGTTTCATACTTGTGTATCATACCAGACCATGGCCAGTTCAGCCAATTATTTAGTCGCTTTTATTTGACGGAATGGAGAAACACATACAAAAACATGTTAAAGGAACCAAACTTGAACTTGCCCTAGCTCTTACAACTGGGTTTCCTTGGCGTTGGGTAAGTGGATTTTAACACCCATGACAAACAGTTCTGGGTCAGGGGTAAAAGCAGCCGGGAACCCTAAAAAGACAAACTTATTTTTGGCCGAAAGTGTCATGTTTTTGGGGCCTCTGTAGGTAGGGGATTCCCGATCACTTAAAAATCTGAGATATGATACTTTCCTCTTGCATTGTGATAGATGGTTTAAAGCTATTTATGAATAATCTGCGATTACCCCTAGCTTGATTCATGTGGTATTACAATGTTTTATTGTTTTTATACAAAGTTTTGTCGCAATAATAGCTCAAAAAGATAAATGTTCTCGTTCGTATGTATGCAACTCTAAATAAAGATTCCCGTATCTTGTACTTCGTATCTTGTACATGTTTGTGTCTGGGACTCTTGTAATATTGGACCTTGTAACAATCAGCCATCACCAATTGTTTTAACCATTTTAATGAATAAAAATAACCCGTAGAAAAATACAATGATTAGGTTGATTACCGATTAAAAAAGGGTGTTTTCCTCTTGTGACCGAGTTCCCCCGGCCAGGTTTCCTTCTTGGCCTCACTTTGATTATAATAAGTCAGAAAGAGCTATTGCCCCGAGATCACCAGGGATTGACGCAGACGATAATATTATGGCGGCGAGTAGTCCTTGTCGAAAGAGTTAGGACGAGGGGTTGAAGTGTTCACCGAGACGTGTTACACTTCGCCCTTGTGAAAGATGACACTCCTTGAATTAATAAATGTACATTTAGGTATATATAAAAAATTAAATTAACTATTATACGCTAGAGGATATGTAACAATATAGTTGTTGAATATTGTCTAGCTCTAGCTCAGAATGTGTTGATAGGAAATTGCCAGTTGGTAAAGATGATCTAAACGGACAAATGTCCTGCCACAGTTTAACATCGGTGTATGTGGAAATGATAGGATATGTACATGCACGCATGTTGCTTCACTCAACAAAGTACGTCATGCCATACACGACTCGCATACTAACATTTTCAATACGGGGAAGATTTGAAAAAGCGTTGCACGTGCATTGATTATATGCAGGCACATGCATTTTTATCGAGAAACCTACTTTATCGGAAACTTTCGTTACATGATCGATATTCTAGAATAGTAGATCCCCTGCGGTATGCCGAGGTTTTCGCCAATCAATGGCAAGCATTAATAAAAAAAACCCAGGTCGGCTTAAACTTCGATACTGTGTTTAAAGTATTATATAAGGTGACAAAATGTGATTTTTATCCTGTATCTGACTCAAATGATCGTGTCGACTCGACATATCTTGTATCGATACGAGTTATCGTGTATTGACTCAAATTATCGTACATCTGATTCGAGTTATCGTGTATCTGACTCGAGCTATCGTGTATTGACTGGAATTATCGTACATCTTATTCGAGTTATCGTGTATCTGACTCGAGTTATCGTGTATTGACTCGAATTATCGTACATCTGACTCGAGTTATCGTGTATCTGACTCGGGTTATCGTGTATCTGACTCGAGCTATCGTGTATCTGACTAGATTTATCGTGTATCTGACTCGAGTTATCGTATGTGCGACTAGAGATTTCATGTGTGTAATTCGAGTTATCGTGTATCTGGCTCGAGTTACTCGTGACTCGTATGACCGTTTATCGTGCTCAAGTTAGTAATTATCAAATGTTGTTGTTAAAAACACTCTAAATATCGTGTCCTTTTTCCTTTTTGAGTGACCGCATACGACTTTAGTCAGGTTAATGTAAGTAGAAGTCACACGACGTAGAACCACCCCAGAAGTCCTAGATAAACCTAGCGCTATAATGATAGGGTGAAATCATAAGAACAGTATGTATTAATGTACTCAAACATCTTAAAGTTGTTCGACAGACACGGATTCATGTTACTACTAAGAATTAAGAGAGTGCGAGGTCTATCAAGTATCAATTATAAACAGAGGAGATGTAGGTTTTCCTCAGTAACCGTTTTCGTGTTATACCCTGGCATAGATAAGAATAGAAAATGAGGCAATGTCAAACTTAATACCTTGTCACTGAAAATAGCTCCCAATACAATGATACTCACTTGCTGTTGTGAATAAGAGTATGTTTTCATAACAACGCATATACTTAAATTTTGCTTACTCTATCTCAGGTCAAATGAAATAGAAGTTAGCATTACATCAACACTCAAAGTCAAAATAGCACTGAAAGTCAAAACGAAAATACCATAACAGGAAGCAATGCCACAACAAAACAACAACAGGAAGCAATGCCACAACAAAACAACAACAGGAAGCAATGCCACAACAAAACAACAACAGGAAGCGAAAGCACACCAAAACAAGAGGAAGCAAAACAAAAGGCGAAAGACAACATCAGGAACTGAGGAACAGCAAAACAAACGGACAAACAACACTATGAATGTAGGGCTAAACGAACAAACGAAAGACATAATTAGATCCCACAACGAAACAAAAACAAAGGGATAATTGTGATTTCTTTTGATCAAAAAACACAATTTAACTTGACTTATTTATTGTAGCAAATTTCTACCATCGACATACAAGTAACGTAAGTTTCGAGTTACGTATGTCAAAATATTTTTTTATGATGAAGACTTAATCTGGGAATATGTCGACATGTTTCATTATTTCATAATTTCGCATTATCCTAAATAATTTTGGTTAAATTCTAACGTAGTTGGCCTTTTGAGTTCTGGTGTTTACTTGGGAGTGACAACGACTAGGTAAGTATGTATCTCACGGTTATAATTCAGACATATTTAACCAAACACAAGGTATAATGATAAGTAGACAAAATGACTTAATACTTAACCACATAGCCGTTTCTTGGAAAAAAGCTGTAAACTGCCCTTTTTCTGTTTTGCGTAATTAAGTGGTAAGTTGGCATCATGTCTGCGCATTTACATAATGAAAAGCCGTGTTATTTACTTACATTGTACGTATAAATATCTCAGCAAATGTGATAATATGTCGGCAATTTAAACAAAATGTTAACATCTTTTCAGATTATGTCGACAACTTTTGAAAAATATGTTGACATACCTAAGACCTTTGTCTATGGCAGAAATGTGCCACCATATATTTACTTTTTAAACAGAGGCAATGATCTAATTTTGTATGTGAACGTTGGACTGATTTTTACTGGTGCCGAGTACTGTAAGTGAATATATAAATAATACCATATATCTACATCAACACTAAACACTAACTGTAATTGCTAGAAAGCATCTACCCCTTTTCATCAACGATTGGAACCCATTAGTGTTTAAAAATGTTTAAGGTATCCTGAGGGTCGGTGCGTTCTGTACAAGTTACCTCTCAAGCAAATTTGTATGTACTGCTCATCTTCCCATGTATTCACATTAGCTAAATGCCAAACCATTTATGTTTTTATGCTGGTAGAATAGATCGTGACGTTATCACAAATAGAGACGGCATAGTGAAACAGCCGGTCAAGCTTAACTAAATTTCAACGTGGATTTTGAATCAGTGATCGGAAAACAATTTTGAAAAAAATTACAAACCTGAAACAAAACATTGATTTCATAAATACAGGTATCATCAACCAAAGCAAGTGAACAAAATAAAGCTAGGTAGGAAATTTTTGGATTTGTTTTCTTCGATTTTTGACTAGATTTAAATCAAGCTTGCTTGACTTACTCTGTTGGTACCATGTCAATCATATCAGGTAAGTGAGCGCACGTTTCAGTTTTCAATTTATCATTTTTTAAAGTATAGATACGTAAGCAATTTTATAATAGCAGTCTATAGGTTTCAAAGTTATTCACTCATGCACATATGAGTTGTGCAAGAAAATCGCTGTCTAAAACGGATAATATGCACGTGTGAGTTTTTTTTTGGACACTCCAGCAATAGTTGAAACTACACAAATATGAGGGGCCTGATTATCAGTTGGCTAGTTTCGACAGGTAAAGTATAATGTATTTACAGGGGTTCCATTTATGACTAAACTTTTGAATTTGATTTTTTATCCTGTAGATTAATGTACTGAATAATACCGTGTTAAGCACCGTGACAAAGGATTTAGTAATGTAGTTATCATCACATCACTTCAACTCAGATTTCTGTGAGGTATTTTTCTGAAAAGGAGATAGGGTTACTAATAAATAGCGTTCACTGAATATTAACAATAACGTATAACGCTTTTAATCAGGTAAATACATACGTTCAGTATAAGTTTACATTAATATACTCCATATTACTGAAGATATTATTTTACATACACTTAACATGTTTGAAAAACAGTTCATTAGAAGTAGGGGTAAAGAAACAAATTTACCATGCAATGCTGATAACATCATCAAATTCCTTTACATTATGTAGGTACCTTCCCTACTGTTTCAACGGTACGTTAGACTAATTAGGATTCCAAATGTTTAGCCCCTACCATCATCTATGAATCCTAGACAGACGAAACAGCTGTATGATGCAGTGTAATTTATTATTTTGCATATTGTATCTTTTACCTACCTGTTTGTGTGTTACGTTTATGTTTATGTTAAGTTGTTTATAACATACAACGGGAGTGTCCAACTAACTATTTACTTATAATATTGTATATCTTGAAGAATAAAAAAGTGATAGGCCTGTTGCAATTAACAGCAAATACAGAAAACTTAACACGCGATCGCAATATAACTACATATAACAAATATGCATAAAAAGAAAAAAATGCCACTTGATTTTAGATAAAATGGCTACTGTTTATATAAGCTGGAGTAACAACGTGAAATTATATATATTATATTATATCAAATTATATATGATACTACATTATATCAAACTATATATGATATTATATCATATCAAATTATAAATGATATTATATTATATCAAATTATATATGATATTATGTTATATCATTAATGATGTTATATAATATAAAATTATATATGATGTGATATAATATTAAATTACAAATGATATTAAGTGTTTGAAATGCAATATAAACATAAATGTACATGTATAAAGTTTCATGTTTGTAAAAATAAATACAACTGCATATTTTATACAATGTATACAGCTTATGATAGGACAGTAATACAACAAGAAATACTACTTAAATGATAAAATGTGTATAATCAGAAACCACCAAAACCATAGTGTACATTTTGCAGGAAAAATACATATAGCAAGGCGTTCCTTCACATTGAAGACAGGTATGATATTGAACAGGGGTCAGAGATAAAGGCAAACAAACTAAATCTGAGGAAAGGGCGTCTACAAATCATGAAAACTTGTTTTTTGGTCTTTGAAATAAACGTTCAATTAATAAAATCTTCAGCGATAAAACTAGCATCGGGGACAACGCGTGAGCTTAAACAAAGAACACCAAATTAGCGTTCATCACAACAGTTGGTGAACTACGACAACACAAGACAATAAAATCGGGAATATAACAACTGACGAAGGAGAATACCCGAGGTATATGAGGTCCAGGTCGAGTACCTACACTTACCAATATACAAACATATACATGTACTAGGATATTTAACACGTGACGCTGACCATCGTTGGTCACGCGACAAGTGTAAGTGTAATCTAAGTTGATCTTCTCGTACTATTACGTGGACTAAATTCAAATCTTATTTAACAAATCTGCTCAAAAACCTTTTCAATGTTTTACCGATAGCGTTGCGAGCATTCGTCTGCCAAGACTACAGTTTTGACAAGGAGAATGACCTCCGAACACTTCTGTTTGAGAACAACTCTTACAACCTATTTGCGCGTCCAAAGTCTACTGTGGATGTTGATGTGTCGTTAAATATCATCAATTTCAACGATTTGGTAAGTTGTTATTTATTTGTATTTTTTGAAAGTTCGATGTTATTTTCTGTTATACGTTTACTCTTCATTCCATTTTTGATCATGTGTGTTGATGCTTTGCTAATAATTTTGTATCTGTTGTTACCCATGTACACTTAAATCTAAAATAAATTGTTCATACAAATGATACACATTATCTCAAAACTATTTCAAATATGGTTAAATCGACTATTTCAACCCTTATTTTATAAAACTCAATTGATTCCATGTTGTCATTATGAATAATTGCTCTTTATAGTTATTGTCAAAAATGGTAAGTGCAGAATTAATGCGACTTAGTCATGGGCCTAATATCCTCGAAATATCGAGACTTAATACGTCAATAATATTGTGTTTTGATATTGATTTATTGACACAGTTTTGTTTATTGTCATTTTGACACTTCTGTATTTATATTTGATGCAAACATTGGATTGCATTCTGCGTGACAGTAATACGATACGAAAATTTGAAAATCACATGAAGACTGATTCTCAAGGCCTTTCACTGTTACACAGCTCTATGGGAGAATTATTTTATTTTGAAGGTACAATAAAATAATGTTATATGTAGCGGACGTACATTATTACGTAACACAATACACACGGAAGTTCACGATAAAGTTGTAGTAATTTAGCTGCCACACAATATTAATATTCAAGTACACAATGATCCGCAAAAGGAATCAATAACAAATACGGTTATTCGATTTTTGTGAGTTCCACATGCTGACTCGAGGATATGTAGCTTGCAAATAACTATCAACCATCAGTATACCCGAATATAATTTGAATAGTTTATCTATAAACATATCATTGTCACGTCTTTTAGTCATGTTTGTCCCTTTAAATGCATTTCGAGTAATTATACCACTAATGTTAATGCGGTTATAACGTCTACTTCACGGTGTATAATTGTCAAAACATGTGTGTTATTTAAAGTGAAATCTGTTTTGCCCTGGGCTGATTAAGAGTCCATTAATGTCTCTTAATGCCTCTTATACCTGTTTTGTAAGGTACGTTCTTTTCCTGCATCAGGGTAGGCTTTTAATGAAAATATTTCGATACCCATTTGATGCATGTGTTTATTACCATGTCAACATTTAAACAACATTTTTGTGTATAACGTAAATATTAAAAAGAGATTTTTATAAATGGCTATCTAATTGACAGTGTGTTTGTAAAGTACATGACTACTTTAAACCTTTAATTTAATAGTTTTTTTTAATTTAATTTTAGAATATAAGAGACCAGCAGTTAACAACGATAGGCTACTTTCACCTAGTAAGTAACCTGCTTATACATGTAATATGCAGTTAAAAAACAAGTATAGTTTTTAATAGTTAGAATTGTTAGCTGGAATTCGGTGTTAACTTGCTTAATTGTTTCGAATTTTATAACGCCTTATATAATTAACGTTTTAATGATGCCTTTCAAAGTAAAATCAAATTCGATGAAACCTTTAATAATTAACTCAAATTCTGTGATACCTCTGATAAGTAGCTTATTGAATTCAGTTTTACTTTCATAAATAACTTGAATCAAGTGGTATCTGTCATATTTTACTGGAATTCGAACATATATTTTTCGAACTTTTCACGATACTGGTGATACCTTTCATAATTTAATCAAATTTGGTGACATCTTTGATTAAAATAATGTGAAAACCGAAAAACATTCTCACAAAAATTAGTTATTCTAATCTAAAGATTTTAATTTCACTTAAAATTACAGATGAAAAAATAACTCATATTTTAATGAGTATCACAAGAAATATAACTTTCCTATCGCATCGTATTATTTGTGTTGTTTCAAACATTTCTGAAATTGCAATAATAAATCTGTTCTAAGAAACATATGTACCTTGCCACATTTACCAATTTTAAGTATTATTAAGTAATTCATATCCTATAAATATACATTTTGAGGGATCTAGTGTTATATTTTACCGTTGATCTAATAAGTAATATTTGCATCATTATCTAGTCCTATTTGTTGTGTATCGTCCTTCTGATTTTTCAAATCGTCGATCTGTGTATATTTTCACGTAATCTAACGATTTTGTGTTTCTCGACAAAGCAGCCTATTGCTCACATGTAGTGTGAATACATGCAATTGTCCTCTTGAAATAAATCTGAAAAGCCCTTTTAAGGGTGAAAGGTGATAGTTCTGAAGTCGGTCGTTATATCTTATTTATTCTATATATATTCTGAAGCCCATATCAATCAATGGTATATATATAAACAACGATATGTTGAAGATATCTAAATATACCCGATGTTATATAGAAAACAGATTAAAACGCCAGTAATGTATTCCTGTGTAGAGGTGGACGGACGATCGCCTATTCTGGGATGATATAATGCAATACCGGGAGGACGTTCCAGTCATATTTACCTCAGAAGAATACGTTTGGCATCCAGCATTGATCGTAGAGAATTCGTGAGTATTCCTACAAATACCGTAACATCAGTTACTTAATTTTGTAGTCATACATGTTTTCAAATTTATCTTTCATATTTTGTTTTAAAAATAACGTCAGAATTTTAATTAATTCAATTTATTATATATATTTTTTTACATTATTGATATACTGTCGGCTCCCGTACAATTGTTTTTTTGATCCATTGATGAGGCATTGAGTTTGGGGATAACAAATGTATCGCTGTTATTCCGTGTCTTTCAGGATTAGCGACATATCGGTGATGAGTGACAGCGGCAGTCCAATTTTGGTAGATTCCAAGGGATCGCTAGCCTGGAGACTTTCTGGAATATTTACTACCTACTGTGAAGTAGATATACAACTATATCCGTTTGATACACAAATATGTTCCATCAGTATGACGTCACTAGCTTACAGTATGAAAGAAGTAAATCTCGTTTTCAACCCCAATCCTGTGGATACGTTAGATTTGAACGAGAACGGAGAATGGATTTACAATGGGTATTCAACTTCTAGAGAGCTTGTGACAAGAGAAAGTATGACATACTCCGTGTTGATTTTTAATTTCGTATTGAAGCGGAGGCCCCTATACCATGTACTGAACACGTTTGTTCCCACACTATCACTTGCCTTTCTCACGTGTATGGTGTTCAAGCTTCCTGCCGACTCGGGTGAAAAGATTGGGTACGCGCTGACAATTGTCCTGTCGTATGCTGTTTACTTGACGTTGGTAGCGGACAGCATCCCTTCCTCCTCAACGACAGTTTCACTATTGTGTAAGCATCTGTTTTCATATTTGTTTTGTAGATTTTTCACTGACTTTAATTGCTCAACAATGAAAATGAGAAGTATATATACATATTATATACCAGATATAATATTATATACCAGTATATACGGGTCAAAGAAGTACTACCAACTGAACAATTTCATATAACACTGTACCCTTACAAACGTATGTTTGCAGGAATCAAATTTGTCAAAATTAGTGTATGAGGCAAGGACGAAATTCCGACAGTGTAGAAAATATGAGATTGTTCCATTTTCGAAGCAATTCGCTCCTTTATCGAAATACAGAAAACAGAGTTTCGTGTCGTCGTTGTCAATCTGTGTTTTTGTGTTATGTAAGTGGTCTGTTTTTCTGTGTCTCGATTAAGGAGCGGATTGCTCAGAAACTTTGACAACCTCATACTGTCTACACTATTGGAATCAGTACCTATGTACCTTGCCACATTTACCTATTTTTAGTATTCTTAATTCATATCCTACAAACATACATTTTGAGGGATCTAGTGTTATATGACATTTTACCGTTGATCTCATACGTAATATTAGCATCACAATATAGTGCTATTTGTTGTGTATCGTCCTTCGGATTTTTCATATCGTCGATCTGTGTATATATTCTATAATATTTCTATTTGTTATTTTTCTGTGAGCAGCCTCTTGCTCACATGTAGTGTAAATACATGCAATTGTCCTTTTGAAATAAATCTGAAAAGCCCTTTGAATGGTGAATGGTGATAGTTCTGAAGTCGGTCGTTATATCTTATTTATTGTATATGTATTCTGAAACCCATCGAAATTGTAACTATATAAACAACGATATGTTGAAGATATTTTAATATACCCGATGTTATATAGGAACCAGGTCACAAAGATTGACTTCGACATGTATATTTGGGAATAAACAAATTTAGAGATCGTATTTTTGAAATCATAAATAATTCAATTAGATATAAAATCATTATGTGTAAGATCTTTTGGTAAATATTTATGTAATATTTTTCAATATCTTTTCCAGCAATCTATCTTGTCACAACACTTATCCTTGGAATGCTGTCAGTGGTCTTGACCATTTTTGTCCTTGACTGTCGCCATGCCGACGAGGTCAGGCCAGTTCCGAAACTACTCCAGCAATTTTGTAGAATGAACTTGATCAGCAAATGGTGTGCAAAGATTAAACATCGAAAAAAGGTCTCAGATAGTGTAGATACAATCCCTAAAACCGAGGAGAACGTCGACATATCTTTGACTTTGGACAAATCGGCGGAAATAGAAGAGGTAACCTGGGGAGATGTAGCCCGAACACTCGACTGCTTGTTCCTTTGGTTGTATTTTTTCATAGTTTTTTTCGGAACGAGTGCCTTAGTCATCACGTTTGCTATTGCTTATAATCAGTAATATCACTTGTGTGTGTATCTCATCAATAATACATGTTATACCTGTTTATGTATGTTCAGTTGACGTACTTGCCAAAGTGTGATCAGAAAAGTCGTCTGGGTTTTTAGTTCTCTGGGTATTTATAGCCCAGATACTATAGCATGGATCTAAAATTCTGCCGGAGTTTTGCTTGTAATCGCATCAGTGATATAACTATGCATTTGTGGGAGAATATTGTGATGCCCGATTGCAAGTT
>JAUMHH010205508.1:0-13077 GCA_032359455.1 Chlamys rubida
ATGAAAACGGCATGTTGTACGTTGTTTACTTCCGATGCTGTGACGAAAGTAACTTGGTAAAAAGTGTTCCATTGATTATTCATCACAATATTTAGGCGACAGATCTAGTGTATGTTTCAGTAATATTGACTCGGCACCGGGACGAGTGTGGTTGTAAATTCCACTCGTCCTTTTCAATTTTCACCCGGTCAGGACGAGTGGCCGGGTGGTTAGCCTGTGCCCTGTATTCACTTCTAGAAATAAGCAAGCATCTTGGAATGAAAGCCCTAAATGAAGTTTGAGCAAGTTCAATTGACCAAATGGATGTGCAAACTAATCTTGAAAATAGACAGTAAGATGGATGTCATTACAAAGTAGCTTTGATCCGTGATTAATGGTGAACGTATACAAAAATATATGGCATTTAAATGTTTCTAAAATAACTTCATTGTGCCTTTTATGATACTCACTGTTGACAGCTACCCATTCATTGAGATCCTCTCCCTCTGGTAACATGACAGCTTGACGAAGGTTTCCACTTCCCAGTGTAACAGCAGCATGTTTCATCAAGTCATGCTGATGTGTGCCTTCAGGTATATTCTTTTTAGGCTTGAATGTCTTATTGTTTTTGTTTCCACTTTAAAAAAATAAAATAAGTATTAAGTAATATTAGGACAACTTTAACACATTGGAGATAACATAGGACACTCTGAAATTAATCTTATTGATCTTGTTGCTTATATCAGTCAAAAATAAGAATTGAAACAAAGTCTCTGTATTTTTAAAGTCAGTCACCATTTATTGTATAAACTAGTCAGTCGTCCATATGTAGCATCAGCAATGTCTTAAACAATTATTTTATGGAAGTGGATGTAATCCCAGCCCTGCTGGTGACCATGTTCATTGTTGATTTTCAGATTTTACAGGAGTTATTGCAAAGAAATCATTTGTTCAGATGGCAACGAAGCACTGATCCCAATTTCGCTATTACTGTATGACTTTTGCTTTTCAGGAAACACAAAAAGAAGCAGACTGCTCCGAAAATTTGACAACAACTTTATCTGCACTTGTTGGCTATCAGTTCTTTTGATATGTTATAGCTATCAGTGATTTGATTTCCACATACAAGTCTACTAACAGGATATGGCACTAATGCTCCATTTAAATATTTTGACTAATGCATTGTATAATTGCAAGCTGAAGCTTACTTTTTATACTTCATGGCCAAAACATAGTTTACACTTAAAATGAGTAAAAAAGGATGACTGAATTATTCACTTCAGAATCCATAAATAAGGTAAAACTAATGACACATCTCAGTGCAATGAATCACCGAAAGAGAAACTGATAAAATTTCAGTTTGGTTTGGTTTGTTTATGTTATACGTCCTAGTACCTCGCGGGTGACTGCCCCACGCAGTGGTAGCAGAATGTCATATGTCTTAACCACTTGGCCACTTCAAATTTCAGTTATTTGTCTTCTTCTTATGCTTGGAATCAGCATGAATAAATTAGTAAACAACAAAAACATTATATATAAATTAAACATATGTATATTATTCACACATACATATATGTGGATCCTCTGAATAATATGGGTCACTCACTTTGGTAAAAATACTAGCCGCTTCCTACCGACTCGGCTAGGGTGAATTTCTGTATAGCTCATTTGATAGAGCGCAAGAGTATAATCCAGAGCCAAATGGTGTTTCAGAGTTCCATATTTAGACAGTGTAATTTTTTTGGGCGAGTACAAAAATTATTTCACAGGCCCAAAATGAATATTGGTAGCCCAATTATTTAACTAAGATTTTTTTCAGTGTTGAGCAATAAAAAATGCCAATAAAGCAATATAAATAGATGCTCTTTATTCTTCAATCAAAGCCTCCCGACACATAACCCTAAAAACCCTCCCCTCATTCCCATAGTCTTCATTGTCACTGAATTCATCATCACTGTCTGCATCATCTCCATCATCTAGGACCAAGTCCATAGTACTTGGTTTGTCTGCTGCAGCAGCAATGACAGAAGTAAATCACCAGCCCTTGTTTGCATCAGCCATGTGGACTGTCTGTGTCAATTCTGACGCACTTGCACGTTTTAACGGCGTGACCCAGACTCTCGAGAGTACAGGATTTCCGAAAATGGGTGTTCCGAAGTTGGGGTGGTTAATTTATGGGAGTAACTACGATTTTGAGAACGATAATGTACTCGCCCAAAGATTTATTTTTGGGCCAGTAACCTCCATCTTTTGACAATTTCTAGTCGCCCAATCAAGGTTTTGGTCGCCTTTGGCGACTGGCTGTGTCCTACACTGTTTAGATATAGTTAAGTATGTTTTGGACCACACCAAACATACAACAGTCAAAATGACAAAAGGCTGGTGTTGGGGCCAGGAAAATCATCTTTACTGCTTTCTTTATTGACTCTGCTCATTGTTTTAAGTGTAACAGGAAAGGAAAGAGAAATGCTTTGCCAGACTGGGAATCAAACTTGGGACTCTCCAAAATCTAGACGGATGCTCCACCAATGGAGGGCCTTGGTTGCCGATGATCGACAAAGTCCAGTTCTGCTACACATTTATCCCTCCTTTTTCTAGGTCTTCGCCCCACAAAACACCACTCAGAACTCTACACTGACGCTCTACCAAATGAGCTGGTTGCCAATTGATCCAATCCAGGTCTGCTAGTGCTAACCCAAGTTTCCTCTGGCCCTGACACCAGAGGTAGACAATTTGACAAGACATATGTCTGGTGTATCTATCAACATGTCAATGTCTGGTGTCAGGGCTACTCCAACAATGTTCGAGGTTTTACACGGCGAAAAACTTTTGACAGGCGCTGCAGTCGGCAAAATCATATCCGATAGAAAAAAGGTCGACCAGCGGCCTCTCATGTTATGGGAGTAGTGTCAGGGCCAGAGGAAACTCGGGCTAGCTAGTGCTATGGTAAGTAAGGTGTGATGGCAGTACCTGGAGACTTGCGAATGTTTATGGATTCTAAAAAAGTTTTCAAATTGATCAATGAGCATTCCTCCGATTGTTTTTATTTCAATCTTTAAAACAAAAATATGTTAGCTTCCTGCCAATGGATATTTCAGTGCTCTACGGAGTCGTTCACTATGATTTAGCGATGGCAATCACATATAATCCACAACAAAGATTTAAATGCAGTGTAGCCCTGCTTCATTTAGAAGTACATATTAAGAGACTTTGTCCAAGAAATCATTCAGTACAAAAGCTTAAGAGAATATACAAAATTAAAACGGTTTGGTCATGATAACACAAGTTTCATTCAAAGTAGACGGTCCATTAATATTAAAATTGATAGTGAATGTGATTGTCAGGTGATGTGGAACGATAAATGAGTGTTTATAATTGTTCTTTAAAGTATAGTTTGAATATTCTATGAGCTAGGTAAATTATAAATCCATTTGAAAGGATTGTTGTAACCTTTACAAAACAGTAGGCATAGCAGTACACACGGATGGTAAACAAAATAAACTTACAACAGAAAGCTCATCCTGAGAGATGCGGCACTAGGTGCGATAGAAAGAACTTTTGAGATATTCTTAATTGAATACCTTACACATTTAAAATAAAAATATCATCTGATGCGTCGATGACAACCGATTTCTTTTGAATTGTTGATCCTAATTTCTTTCTAAAACTTTTTGTGACCGGAAATGACAAAGAAATGCGGAAGTAAATATGTCAGTGGTTAGATCAAATTTACATTTAAAATACATCAAATATCCGTGATTCATACTTAAAAATATAACAATGCAAATTCAGAAAACTTCACATAGGATTACACTGATTCTTTTAATTTTGTTACTTTTTATCGAAACACCCATAATACAATATTTCCGGTATGCGCCATTTTCCTTTTCACAGAAACCTACCGCGTCCTGTACATCGCATTTAAAATCGTGAGTTTACTGAGGAATACTATAATATACGTACACATATCGCATGCTTTCTGTGCAGTTATTGGCGTTGAACATTTTTGAATCATTGCAGTATATGTAAATGACGTTTTCAGTTTGATTTTCTTCCAAATCATTTTGTTCACGCATCGATCGTGATCAACAATGGCCACACGTGCTCTGTTAGAGACTTACAGTAGTTACAAGTGTCTGACGTAAGGCAAAAACTGCGACTGGGGACGTTTTAAACGGACTCCTTCATATATGTTAACTAATTGAGTAAATGCAATCTGTACAATAGACTTTCTGGTTATGAATTCAAGACGTTTATGTACCAGGTAGTTCCGGCACTGTATTGTGAAAGAGTCAAAAATCTTACAAAATTTAGAAACCATTTTTGTGAAGAACCGAAACATCTTACCAAAGTACCGTTACGTCTGTGACCCATTGATAAGTACAATGAAAACGTAAACAGGTTTGGAATTTAAACGTTAATAAAAATTCACTGGTCCTGTTTGAAGTGCACTGGTCCATTTATTACGAGGGCTGCAGCCCCCCGAGCGAGTGGCAAATGTACTAGATACTCTTTTTACCTCCCACACAAAAAAATGAAATCTAGAAGCTCTGTGCTTGAAATAAAGTTTTTCAAATCTGCTAAAATTTAAAACATCTACTGGCCTGGTGCGATAGCTTGTTGAAAACCCTACTGGTCCGCCCGGAGCACGTGGACCAACGGTTAATTCCAAAGGTAAAGGTGGTAGGACAATCATTATATATACGATCCAGCCACCTAATGGCTATATTCGTTAAAAAGTAGTCCAGCTGAGAGTGGCAGATATAAGGATGACATGTCCAGCAAAGACATACTTTTGTGGGCTGAGGGAGCTTCTGTGGGAGTTCTGATGTCTGAACACAAAATTGCACAATATAATAAAGATGCAATATATTTGAAGAAAAACATAAGAGAACATCACTGCATGTCTTGCGTTATGTTTGTCTAAGGAATAATCAGACTCCTAGCTAACCTTCAGTGAGACTTAAGCTTAATAGTATACCAGCCTTCTATCACCTAGTTACATTGGAGTTGGACTAGCAAATAAGACAAGTTTTGTGAGATAACTCAATACTTATGTCTTGTGGATACAGTTGTAAAACATTGCAAATTCTCAAAATCGTTATGAATTGGTAACATGTCGCTAGCCTCCCAACAGGAAAATTTTCGTAGTCTCACTTCACTCTAATGTGTTGTCAACACTAGTACTATGCGCACATATTTCTGCACATCGCTTCCGGTTGGAACACTGACGATAGCTTCCGGTTAATGATGAGTTAAGTTGTTCAACAGAATGTAAGTCGATATTATGTTTATTGCAAAGTTTATTGTTTACATGCCCTCAATAGAAAAACGAGTATTGTTATCACAAGTGTTTTCGAGATCTGTCAATCAGCAGTCGGAGCGACATTTCTGACGGGGAAGTCAATAAATACTGACCTACATTTTGGGACGGTTTTCGGGTACATAGATTTCCTAACTGGATAGTACCAAACCTAATCTGGTACTCGGTTACCCGTTTCAGCCCTAGATAAAACCATGGGTCTACCAGTACCTTATGCTTTATTTTCTGCTGTTTTACAGATGGGTGATGATGATGGTTGTGTGGTACGTCTGAGAGGCCTTCCTTGGTCAGCAACAGCCCAGGAAGTCCTAAAATTCTTTGGAGGTAAAGTCGAAAGTATTTTTGTTGTCTAAATCAGATTGCACCAATAATAACATTTGGGTTTAATTTGTAATTTGTTTTATGTATGAATTGCAACTATAACATTCTGCAATATATTGATGCGGTTCGTGGCTAATTGAAAGAAAATGGACTTAAAGTAGAGCTCTTATTTTATTTTATTTTATTTTTTTGTGGTATGAAGCTTAAATGACCAACTCAAAGTGGTTTCTTTGTAATTAGTTGTATTTTTCATTCAGATGATGTGGCTGTTGTTGGAGGTGAGAATGGAGTGAACTTCACCTTCTCCAGAGAAGGCAGACCTAGTGGGGAGGCCTTTGTGCAAATGGTTGATGAAGCAAATGTACAGAAATCACTTGAAAAACACAATCAGCACATGGGAAACCGATATATTGAAGGTACTTGTTTTTGTCAAGGACAACATTAAAATATTCTGTTTTGTATTGACTAACTCACCACTTGAAGTTTAGGTTGGTAGATAGGAACTTAAATTCAGTGTTTGAACTTAGACCCATAGACAATCACTATGCTAAACACTGTAGGTCTATGGGAATTATTTACTCATAGACCAAGTTGTGTATGAAACTATTTCCTATGATGTGTATGATAAGTATAGTAGTAAAGTAAAAAAAGTTTCTTGTTCAAAGTCCATTTTATGAAAAAATTCAGTATGTCTATACTCTGTATTGCTTACACCTATTGTATATGGTGTGTAAAGTCTAAATTCTAAGCCTGAAAAAGATGGATGGTTAACAATGACCAAATCCAAGGTATTAAAGAAAACAATACTTTATAACTTCTTTTATATAAAACAGTTATAACAAAGTATTTAAAGTGAAATTTCAGCTTGAATTTCAGTTGTTGCTATACCTACTCTCTCAGAAAAGAATTTGGATCAGCACATAAAACCCCAGTTGGTCAGCCTATGCCATGCAAACTTATTTCTATCAAATTGAAATGTTTTTATTAACACACAAAACAAATACAAAGTTGCTGATGTATTCTATTTATTTATATTTAGTTTTCAGTTTAAAAATACCAAGGACCTTTTCTTTTTCAGTATTTAGATCTAAAACAAGTGAGATGGACTGGGTCATCAAACGAGCAGGACAGGGACAAATGTCTGGGTCAAACGAGGCTGTTGTCCGACTCAGGGGGCTACCTTTTGGTTGTTCTAAAGAAGAAATTGCACAATTTTTCACAGGTAACATATTTAGTAACATGTGATACCAGAGATACATCCATATCCATCACATAGGGAACAATATTGTATTGATCAGAATTCTTACAAGGATTTTGTGTTGGGGTAATGTGAAAGCAATTTAAAGTGATACATAAATTGTCCCTTTTACTTTTAGACATACTTTTTTTACTTTTTTAAAGAGAAATTCATATGAGAAAAACAATTTTCTGGGTGTCAAGTTTTCATAGAATATATGAACTTTTTATTTGTGTCACTGATGTTTCAGTGTCACTGTCACAAAAAGGGCTCAGATTTAAGAGATTTTTTAAAAACTTTACTTTTTTTTCATTTCATAATGTTACTAAGAGGATGTTTTTATACCTATTTTTGTTACATGAGATTAAAATGTTACATTTCCGAGGAACCAAATCCCTTGAATATTTTTCAAGTTGTTTGGATAAATGTTTTAAGGCTCGTATCTTATCTTCAAAATGATAGAATGAAAGTAATCTAGAAATGATACGCAGACAATTTCCTTTGCTACTTAGATGATGATAGTTTGCAGAAAACAGTGGTTTTGATTCACAACAATCCTAGTCTGCAATCATTTTGACACTAATGGGATGCCTACTTGTACAAAGAAACCAAATATTTGCTTATCGAGCTTCCCATAATAACTCTCTATTGATTTTGTTATTCAATCAAATGACGTAACAGAAATGAGGGATATCAACTTATTCTTTAGAAACAGTTCTAAAAACTGTCCACAAATAAATAAATTAGGTAACATAATTTTATATAAACAGTGTTCCTGGTTGTTATCAATGTTTGTATTTTTGGACACATGTGTGAATTGTGTTTTTGCTGACATGGATGACTGATGGCTTGTTTTGTTGGGGGGTGTAGGGTTGGAGATTGTACCCAATGGGATAATGCTACCTGAGGATCAACAGGGGAGAAGCACGGGGGAGGCCTATGTCCAGTTTGCTGAACCAGACATAGCGGAAAGGGCTTTGCTCAAACACAAGGAACGATTGGGGCACAGGTGATAGGAACGGGCCTTTATGGGGCTTATTATTATTTTCCACATAGAGCTTTCCCATAGATCTCTCATCTTTTCTAGGCTCCCAGTCTGTTGACTTAGAAAAAAATTGCTATAAGAAAGAAGTCACAACATATGTTTACTAAATACTTGTAGAAGATTAAAAAAAATATCCTGAGTATGTTTTTTGATTAATTGCTATTTTCAAAGAGAATTTGAATTTGCTATCATCCAAATCTGGATCGTAGATGAGTATCTAGCCCCACTTTTGTGAAAACACTCCAGACTAAAACTTGCAGCAAAAATACTGCTTTAAATGGTTGTAGATGAGATTTTATAGGAGTTACATAGGAGTTGGGTTAGGTCTTTGAAAGATCAATATTAGTATTAGTATTAAGTTGAGATCTATGGGTGAAAGCTGGGTTAACCTATTCTGGCTGGGTCATGGTTCAACAAGGTATGGCTGGGTCTGGCACACATGTCCTTGGTATGGCCGGGTCTACTTTGGGAGAAGGGACCATGGGACGGTTGGAGAGGTGAGATTAAAAACCCAGTGCACAAAATGCCAAGGATGGGACCAGGCTTTGTTTGAATTTCTTTGCAGAAAAATAAAATAAAAAAATATATTCTAAAAAAATGTTATTTTTTTTCTCAATACACATAGCAACTCTTTTGAGAAAATCTTTTATTGTCAAACTAGCTTTGAAACTCTGTTATTGTTGTAAGTGGCTCAACTCACATTAAGGTTTTGGTGATACAATATGCAATCAAAGCTGAATATTTGCAGATTTTTGAAAGCATGTACATGGAATTAAAAAACAGAATAACCATTGTGGTTGAGCCGCTTGTCTTTTGTATGTAGAACATTTGAAAATATGGTAAGTTATGAAATTGATACTTAAGGATAACTTGCAGTACTTGCTTGGAAATATATTTGCTGCAATATAACTTCGGATACAACAGACCAGGATATGATATTATAAGAATAATGAAGTACATCAGGCTTTTCACATATTTGTATTTGTTATCTACCTGATTTTAATGCACCATAGTTACAATGTTTTGTTTCCCCCTTTTAAATATAGATACATAGAAATATTCAAAAGCAGCATGCAGGAAGCTTTCCAAGCAGTTGGACAGCCCCGAATGATACGTCCTTTGATGAACTCTGGAATGCAGCAGAGACGTGGACCCTATGACCGGAATAACCGAGGCTTTGGAATGGGTGGCGGTAGCGGAGGTGGTGGTGGAGGTGGAATGGGAATGGGAGGTGGCATGGGAGGCTATGGAATGGGACGAGGAGGTCGTAATGTCAAAGGTATGTACTATTTCTATTGTTTTGTTAGATGTTCTTTAAAAAGAAGGGTGATGGGTCTTTTAAACAAGGTTAATACTTGATGGTTTGTAGGAATCAGCTGTTAAATTACACTCAAGGTTTACACAAGCTTGTAAGTGTCTGATTTTAAGGGTCAACCTTGAGAAACTCAAATTTAAAAATCAATCTAAACTGTTATAATGATCAATAGATTGATTTCTCTTTACCTTGATGTTTATTTTTTAAGTTTATTTTGACACAAAAATTCCTCAAACTAGGTTTACTTTTGTTTTCAGTTCAACCTGAGTCTAATAATACTATGTTGACTTTATTGCAGGATTCTTTGAAGATGACTTTGATGACTACAGTGGTGGTTATGGTATGAGGCAGGGATTTAGTGGAATGGGGGGGAATAGGCGAGGAGGAAGTGGCAGCGGAGGCGGTGGAATGGGTGGAATGAGACAGCAACAGCAGAGAGGTGGACGCATGGGAGGAGGAGGGATGCAGCAATTACCAATGAACAACAACAGACCAAGAGGAACAACACCTGGAAGCTCTTATGCCAGCAAGTCTGGTCATTCCGTACATATGAGGGGCCTGCCATTCCAGGCTCTGGAAAACGATATTGCAGAGGTATGAAACATCTTCACTGGTTGTTATCCTAACACTCAACAATGTTGATTTGGGGGGAGCGGGGATTAGTGAGATTTGTGTAACTGGCTTTGCCTCCTCCTCTAAGTTTGTGGCACTACAAGCCAATCAGCTTGTTTACACATTTACTGTATAGCTAACCAGAATTAACGCATAAAGTGAGCTGATTGTTGGCTCCCATACTGTCATGCTTCATATTCAGCATGTTTAACACAGGCAGTAATGTTACTAACCTGTAGTTGAAATCAGGAAATCAACTAAATATTCCTTTATCAACGAGGAGAAATGAGTTAAGTATAAAAGCAGTTACACATTGACAATATGATTCTGAAAACCAAAATTTTGTGTTTGACTTAAGTGTTTGTTTAAAAATTTCTGATAGGAATATAATTAAGTAGCATTGGAGGGGAAGATTTCAATGTGATATTATTTTGCATTCCAGTTTTTTAAGCCATTGAAGCCAGTTTCCATAGAGTTTGAGTTTTCTGCTAATGGGCGACCGACAGGAGAAGCTAATGTTGACTTCGCTGATCACCAAGAAGCTGTTGATGCTATGAAGAACCATAAGAAAAATATGCGTAAGATAATTCACTGTGTTATTCTTTGCATTTCACATATATGAAAAAAATATTCACTGCTTTGATTAACAAAAAATATTTAGTTATACTTTATACTGTCATACCTGATATTTTCAAGTTCAATAAAGAAAATATCTAAATTCCTAGGGAATGTGATATATATATAATTTGTATAACAGAAGCAATACAGTCGCATTTTTGAATGTGTATCCTTTTTATTTCAGATCACAGATACATAGAACTATTCCTGAACTCCACACCTACAGGACGTACTAACTACGGCTCTGGAGGAGGCTTTGGTGGAGGCATGGGAAGTGGCAACATGGGAGGCAGCAACAACATGGGAGGCAGCAACAACATGGGAAGTGGCAACATGGGAGGCAACAACATGGGAGGAGGAGGAGGAAACAACATGGGCGGTGGCAATATGGGAGGTGGAAACATGGGAGGAGGAAATATGGGCAACAACATGGGCAACAACAACATGGGCAATAACAACATGGGCAACAATATGGGAGGAGGATACGATGGAGATGGCTACGGAGGTGGTTATGATGGAGGTGGGTATAGAGTCAAGTAAAGTTGATGACCATATCACTGTAAACTAAAATTTATGAAATCAAAATGAGATCGATTATAGATACCAGTATTTTCTCCAGGTTTGAAAAAATTGGGGGGCATTGGTAGTGTAATAGAGGCAGGATATGCACTTCATTGGGGGAGGTACACAATCCCCTTGTCTGGAGAAAACACCGACATACCACTTCAATGTTTAAAATGTTATTCAGCAACTATGTAAAACCTAGACTAAATCATCCTGATGTTAAGGAGCAGATTTATTGACCTTATGATGTCATAAATAAAGTGTAATGTTCTAAATTTGTTGCAAATTTAGGTCAACATATTTGAATTCTACCCATTTCAAGAATTTTCTGTCATTTTAACAAATTTTCATTGAAGTAAAATGAATTTGAAGTAGCTTTTTAATGAAAACGAAAATCAAATAACATTGTTTTCATGTTGGAAGAAATCGATGCGAAAGGTTACATACAGATGTCTCATGACACTGCTTTTTGGCTCACCTGCCCGAAGGGCAAGTGAGCTTATGCCATGGTCCGGCGTCAACTTTTTAATTTAAACAACTTCTTCGTAACCAAAAGGGTGATGATTTTTGGCCAGTAACATGCTAGGATGAAGGGCTACCAAGTTTGTTCTAATGAATGACCTTGACTTATATTCAAGGTGACGGTGGTTAAATATGGTCAAAACCTTTAAAACAACTTCTTCTGAATAACCAAAAGGCCTGGGATGATGATATTTGGCCAGTAGCATGCTGGGATGAAGGGCTACCAAATTTTTTCAAACTTATATTCAAGGTCACAGGGGTCAAATATGTTAAAATCTTTCAACGACTTCTGATGAATAACCAAGAGGCCTAGGGTGATGATATGTGGCCAGTAACATGCTGGATTGAAGGGCTACTGAGTTTGTTCAAATGAATGACCTTGACTGATATTCAAGGTCACAGGGGCCAAATATGTTGAAAACTTTGAACAACTTCTTCTTTATAACGAAAAGGACCAGGGTGATGTTATTTGGCCAGTCACATTCTGGGATGAATGATCTAAACCCATTTTCAAGGTTACCGGGGTCAAATATGTTGAATCTTTTTTCATCAACTTCTGAATAACCTAAAATCGAGGGTAATGATATTTATCCAGAAGCATGCTGGGATGAAAGGCTATAAGTCCGTTCAACTTAATGTCCTTGTTTGACTTTCAAGGTTACAGGTGTTGCATGTTTAAATATTTTAATATATTCTTATGAATCGAACACTGATATTTTGTCTGCAGCTGTATTTTAGTCCACTTTTAAGATTACAAGTTGCAAAGTGTGAGATTAATACCAGGTGAGCGATTCAGGCCCATTGAGCCTCTTGTTCTGTTCTCGTACTATATGGCAAATACTGAAATACTGTTCAGTTCAATTTTGTTAAAAAATCCTTTTCTAAATGTTTGGAACATAGAAATGTTTTTATTTATAATTATATTTATTGACCGATTTCTTTTCTTACACAGGAAACATGTCCAACAATTTCATGGGAAACGAAGGAGGCTATGGAGGTGGCAACATGGGAGGCAACAACATGGGTGGAGGGATGGGAATGGGCAGTGGTATGGGAGGAAACAATATGGGAGGCGGCGGCAGCATGGGGGGAGGAATGAACAACAATCTGATGGGAAATCCCAACTACACAGCTTTCTAAGTATTTACAAACCATGGACTCATCATCAACTGATCTAGTGGTTACAAACAGACTTTGATTGGAAAATGTGTTGTAAGATGAGTAATCTTATTGTAAGAAACAATCTTATTTTTGTATACAGTTTGATGTACATGTGTACTCTTCTTATCAGTGTCCTATTCGCAGTGGACTAGCGTGTTGTCAATATGTTTGTTTTACCATTATCATGAATCAATATTCTGTCATACTTGTCATCAATCACTATCTTGAAATAAACATGTACAAAACTTTATTTCACTTCCTTGTGTATTTTTAGGTCACCTGAGACAAAGTCTCCAGTGACATATTGCGATCGCCTTTTGTCCGGCGTCGTCTGTCGTGCGTCCGCAAACAATTTACATTTTCGACTTCTCCAAAACCCC
>JAUMHH010205519.1:0-13076 GCA_032359455.1 Chlamys rubida
GAGTGTTACACCTGTATGACTTACCTGTATGATTACATTACAGGATGAGAGTGTTACACCTGCTGGTGTTACTCCTGTATAACTTACCTGTATGACTTACCTGTATGATGAGAGTGTTACACCTGTATGACTTACCTGTATGATTACATTACAGGATGAGAGTGTTACACCTGCTGGTGTTACTCCTGGCCATCCTACTATGGGAGGAGGAAGTGTCCTGTGGCCAGAGTTACTACTACTTCAACCCTTACTACCAAACCTACCGTAAAAAGTACATGGCCAGGATGAGAGGGTACCGTCCACGCAGGTACAAGAACTACCAGCGCGACCCTAGCTCTATCTCCAAAGGGTGAGTAGATATCTACTAATAGTTATCAAAGAACAAAGCACAATGTAATCAAATATCACCTGTCACAGCACATTTTTCAACAAGTAAGATATTAAAATTTGACAAAAATTTCAGGGTGATGATGCTTACGTATTTTACAGTTAGGCTACTGTACCGTCAAAACATTACTCAAGTCAGTGGTAAGAGGGATCAGTGCTTTGTAGTAACAGAGTGAGCTCAGTCTGGTTCTCGTTTCACTTAGATTCGTAACTATAGACACTGTACTAATTCCCCGACACCTGAGCATTATTGCATTCTACAAGGAGGTCATGAAAGGTCACCTCATGTTATATGTACGGCACTCAGAGGTCAAATTATATCTTAACTTTATATCTCTGTAGTGGCAATGCTCATGAAAAAACATGGCTTTGATTTCATATAAACTTTCCTTGACCTTTGAAGATAATATGGACAAGTTTCGACAATAATTTGTGGATTTCTTCTGATGATTCTCGCTAAAAGCGTCTCTGATTAAACAGATGATTGATTTCATTAAACATTTGAGGTCATATCAAATAGAATCAAATTACTCCTTATGTTTCATGAATTAAGTGTCACTTGCAAGAAAGCTTAGGAATCTTCACAAAAAAACCCAAGGAGGACCACCTCCAATTCACTTCTAGCTTATGATGCATGGTCACTTTGGTTTTCAAGAACCTTGGTGATATGGATCCTCGACTTCAAAGCACTTCAACGCTCTTGAAGGTCATGAGTTTTTTAAGCCCGCTAGAAACTTAAGTGAGCGTTTCGCCTGTTTTATGCACAAGCTAGCATTAAGTGTTTTTATTTATATCATTCAGGAACAAGAACCAGAATGTGATTAGAATGATAATATCTGAGAGATTTATCAAAAAAACAAATGATATCATCAGAAAAAATACTGAACATTTTTTTCATGAAAGAACCTCTACCATTCAAGGTTTCATATATCAGAGATGGACAGTACAAAAATATACTGTAACCAGGAAATGTTTGCCCTGTCAAATATTCGCCTTTTACTCGTAAAACCCTTATTTAACCAGTGTAAATTTCGCCCTTCACATGAAGTTACTATATGGGCTCCACTGTGTACTAATATTTACCGTTATCATAGATTCCCCCTCATTGCAGAGAATGACAAAGGCGAAAGTTAAATTACAGTGAACATTTCCTGGTATACATTATATTTTTTTCATGCTTGAGTCCATTAAATACTGGTAACAAAACTACTGAAGAAGAAAAAATTAGATCTTGCAGAGACTTAAGTTTTATAAACTGTTGCATTCAGGGCTCACTTCTATAAGCCTGAATAGCCCTTACTGAAAAATTTCAATCTTTTAAAAAAGAATCCTTACTAAAATTACATATACAGAAGGTATATGATATTATGTATATTATAAGATTCAAAATGGTTGTCTGAATTAAGACAGGGCCAAGAAAGGATTTGTACAGTTTGAAGAAATTTCATAGGAACAAAAAATCTCAATTTAAAAACTTTAAGTTACTACGGTAGTAAATCAACCATTCAGCTGCTGAACCTGAGTTGAACCAGCTCGGTGCCCTAGGTGTCTTAAACTACTTATCTGATTTCAGTGAATTTTTGACGACACAGTAAGAATGCATGATATGTACCTTCGGTTTGAGTTCGTGGTTGTGGGTTCGAAAACCAGTCAGGGTGCTGTTGTATGAATTGCAGGACTTTTGCATCACTGACAACGTGCATGATTTTCTTTTCAGGGGTACTGGTAGATTTATGAATATGTGCATACTGAATGAAATAGTTAAATAAAATGGAAGTCCAGTGTTCATGCTTTAGTTCTTTACCTGCTGCCAATGGTAGTTCCTTTCCATGGTAATGTTATTGTTTGCCACTTGCAGGGGCAGATAACTCCTCGGCAAGAACAGATAAAAAGCACTTTTGTTTTCTCAGTATGGGTCAGCACTACCCACAATTGCCATGTTTTCGGTAGAATCAAAGCTGGAAGTCCAACAACTACACAAATTGAATGACAGTTTTAACTTAATTAAGGCCGCCATATCCGAGATACAGGTGCCCTAAAGTAATAATGGTGTCCGTCTGTCTACACTTTTGTTTTCAGAGTTTATCTCGAAATCCGAAAGACTTTTTGAAATTTGACACGTTGATACGCAGTGAAATGTATATGTACAGTAGAGGTTTAAAAAAAAAAAAAACGTCAATGTTACTGTTAATAAAAATAGACCATGTGGAGCGTACGGTCAGGCACATGGTGGGTCCCTTGCTGATCTGTCAGTATTGTAGTTCAGTTAAACATCCAGGATGTTCAGACACAGGTTTAAAATGAGATAATGTAAATGTCATGCCAAGACGTAAGAAACTTGAGTTTATGTATTACTAAGTGGCTGGGAAGGGGAGATAATGACATTACACAGCAGGTAAGGAGTTATAACTGCCATGCACATATTCCTCAATATAAACTTACAGATGGAATCATATAATAGAATAGTGTCTGTGTTATTGGTATCAAATAGATTGGATTTATTTGTTTATTTATATATATAGGTCTCATAAGTAATTACGACAATATGATCCAATATGGGCACTGGATCCCAAGTCATTATCTTTTTTTTTATAACTTATAAATTTCAGTGACATTAGAATTAAGGCAATATCCATGATGTTTCCTTAATATTGAGCTTATGGTACGGTGTGTAATTCATTGTCCTTCAACTTGTTCTTGGAACAACTTCTTAAGAACTGGATGACCTACTGCTATTGGGCCAGTAGGTACCTGGGACAGAGTGCTATAAATTTTCCTCAAATAAATAACCTTGACCTTCTTTCAAGGTCACAAGTGTCAGATATGTTAAAATCGTTAAACAAGTTCTGAATAATTAGCCAAGGAGCCTCAATAATATGGAAATATTTGCAAAATTACTTTTATTGAGAACATTTTCCCATGATGGCTGAAATATCCAGGTGAGCGATACAGGCCCTCTTGGCCTCTTACTTATTTAGCTTGGCAGAACCTTACTAAATTGAAACATTCAGACTTCCTAAAATCCTAAAATCTCATATGAAATCTTAACTCATTTAAGATATAGACATTTCAATTATCTTCTCATTCAAGCCCTCCGGTGTCCGGTTACATAGCACTTGTCAATCTACAAGGTGCGCGACACTGACCTTAAAAGGTCAAAACACACTGTGCGTGCCTCATTTAAGATTTAGATATTTCAATTTTCCTTCTGGAAAAGCAGAATTTCAAACCTGTATTTTTGTTACAGAAGCTTTATAATATGAAAGACTTTACAAGTTCTACAACTTTTGAAATAAAGAAAGATAAAAAAGGAAAAAAGGATCAGATTTAGATTCCTCAATTATACTTTTGGCATTTATTGGTCTGTAGAAGCCTTTTGATACTGAACACAGTGGGTTTTTTCCTGCTTCAGTACATACAAGGTGGTCATTCACAAAATACCAAAGAAGTCCAGTATTGGTATCTAGACTAGGAAATAAAATATTTACTATGAAAACATAGACATTTCTGTCTGACTAAAAGGTATTCCAATTGCTTTCACATGCATATGGACTAGTTTAATCCCACATTTACAATTTTGACCTGGTTTACAGATTTTTACCCGGAGAAGCTGATACAGCTTTAAAACCCAGTTATTTCACAATGATATTTTATGGGCCAATAACTGTCCTCATTAAGGAAGAATATGTTGTGCATGTAAATATTTTATCACGCGAAGTCTGATATTGCATATGACTGATATTCGTAAGAGATAGGTGCAAAAACAGCAGTATTACAATAACAGGCGCTCGTTAATTTTTCACGAAATGGCATTTGAGGTGGACTGGGGTTTCGTCTGTATTCAAGTGTCCGATGTCATCCCCATCTTATGCTCTGATTTCATCTTCCTACGCTTGATCTTGTCTGTCCCATAATCCCCTCCTCCAGACAGGAAGTGGGTCTACATGAATATGGTTTTGATACCTTATACGAATCGTTTCTTTAATAGGGCAGACAAAAAACTGACATTTATATTGTTGTCTGTATTCAATTATCTAAATCTCATCTTCAGCCAAAAATGGGGAAATTAATCTCTACAAATTGGAGACTTTATTACTATGTTATCAGCTTTATCTTACGAAATCAAAAACACTGTCTGAACTATAGTAATATCAGATCATGATAGAGTTTCCTAGTGTGTGTCCTCTTACAGAATAAAAAGAAAAAAATTCTAAACTTAAATTATTTTTTTCATATTTGCTACATTGTAAGTTTTTCTATTATGGGAAACTTGTTCGGCCATTATTCGCTAACAGTGCTACGAGTGATACCACCTACAGTCCAAAGGTATATATTTTTCAAAATTAACTCAATGGGTACCTGTTTCCCTTTGAAATAGATTCGGTTGATATGATGACAGGCGTCTCGGGTTCCCTGTTTGTCGTGGTCCTTAATCTAACACCAATTAGCCATCGCTGACCTCAAGTGACGATTATGAAAACTTGAATTAAAGAAAAAATAATTTGTAGTCTATCATGCCATTTGGCTATATTGCTATCGGTGACAGGTACCGCAGGTATTTGATCATACCCCTCACGGAGGCCATCAGATTATTCTCAAGGTCATCCTGGAGGTCACACGATTATAATGTCCCCGTCAGTGTCGTTGATACTTGGTGACGGGTACCCGGGCCATGATGGGGTCTACCAGACGTGGGGAGATCTCTTTGATAGCTGGTTTAACAATACACATTGTACATACAAACTTTGACGTACATTCAGGTGGGTGTTAACATATTGATGTTAAAGTACATTACAGCATTTCAGTAGCATCAAATATCTATCTGGAGGCGTAGTTAGAATTAAGTTAAAAAAAAATTATCATATAAAATAGTCCATTACTAAAATAATACCTTTATAAACTGAAAACCTGTGTAATCCAGACTCTCAACAATGGTCTCTATTATTTCAGTGTCAATGTAGCGATATATAGACATATAATCTGTAATGAAACCATTAATCGGATATCTTATATGTACACATGTCTGTGAATGAAGCTGGTGTGTGAGTCGGAGTAACCTTTTTTATTTTTTGACAGATGGGAAATTTACATATACAGGTATCTGATTATGCGGGCTAACATTTTGAAAACTAAGAATTGCTGTATACATATTACAGAACATTAAGCAGACCAAATACTTACGCTGAAATTAAATTTTGATTTATATTTACAAAGAAGTATTTAAAATATATCCCGTAAAACCACTATTCATTAATCAGTATGGAAGAAGATGAAATTTCATACGCCCGAAAAATGTTCAAAAGGTTCAGTGTAGCAGGCAGCCCTTTAGGAGTTTGATATATATTTTCATTCATCTTTGCCTGAATAAATTATGAATTAATATATTTCAGTGTTTTTAATAAATTCATGTTATAAGAAATGGCTGCAGGTGCTGATGTAGTGAATTTAAGCAAAGAAACAAGTTATTATAAAATAAAGATTTATTGTTGTATATTTAGCTCTTTTATTAGACCCATTTCCTGTTAGTTTTAAAAATACGAGGCGTTGTTCTCTCCGGTATATCTTCTACTTGTACTTTAAGGTAGAAGTGATTATACAACCATCTTATTGATGGGACATTTGAGGGTATGACATTGTCTGTCCTTCCGTCCGTAATCACTTTTTATCAAGAGATCACCTTATTCAGATCTTGACGAATCTTCTTGAAAATTGATTTATTTTTATGACACAAAGTTGTGTTTTTTAATTCCGAAGTGTGATTCGACAATTTTGAGTTTTGCTCTCCCTTTCCCCTCTCCCTTTTTTTGACAATTGAATCTATTTCAGCAATCTTCTACCTCAAGTTTTTTACCTATCTTCATGAAGCTTTACCATTTTACGTAGTTGTGCGTTCCAATTTTGAACTTTGACTCAGATTTTTTCAACAACTTCACTTATTGTCCTATTGACCTACTAATGAGTTGACTTTGATTCACTGTAAGTGATTAGCCACTTAACTCATTTACCCCTACATATCTAAACTGGACTTGCCCAGTCTTTGATTTGGTTTGGTTCAAATGTGACTTTAGGGGTGAACAGGTTAAAATACTCACTCACCCCTACATATCTAAACTGGATTAGCCCAGTCTTTGATTTGGTAAAGTTCAAATGTGATTTTAGGGGTGAATGCTTGGTTAAAATACAAATGTTGTGATGTTTTTCCAAAGGTCACAAAGGTGAAGGTATATCTAAAGTAAAAAAGAAATCTTATGGATGTTGAGCCTCTGTTTGATTAGAAAATCAATAATATTTGAATATGTTTTTTCGCTGTAGGTCTTTGATTTATTTGTAACTGTGAAATTCTTACATAATTTGTTGTCAGATGTAGTGTTGTGATGTGGTGCCACATCGTACTAATTGATGTGTTGTTCTGTCATTACAGCCCCAACATGTGCCGCGTAAAAGAGGTTTTCGGGACTGGCCAGCGGTTCTACGAGGGCAAGGTACCCCAGCGTAGGGTGTGCGACCGACCAACGTAGGTATCTATTTCTGTAGGCACTTTTACTGAAAGGGGAGCGAACTTAAGGATCCCCATGCCACTACCAAAAACTTACTATGTATCGTAAACTTTTTCTGGCATGACTGTAGCTTTTGATAAATCAATTCTGAAAAGAAAACCATACCTTGCAGGATTTTTAAGGGAAGAAAAAAGATGAAATAAACAAAATACAATCAACAACAGTGATTTGAGTGTAAAGATTCGGTGGGGCAAGACGGAAATTGGACCCTGGACTTCAGATTGTTATATTATCACTCTAACTGACTGAGGTATCTGGTCAACAGAAGTGTCCTGGCCTAACTGTGCTACAGTTTTATCCAGAACAAAATAAAGAGAAGGTTTCTGTATACGAAAAACTACAGTGCAGTGGGACAGGGATCCTAAACCAGATTTACTATGAAACAACCAGGCCAACCTTTGAGAGTATGCAAATTGGAAAATGTCAAGGTATTCCGTTCTTGCATCTTTCTTCTAAGGGAAATAGAAATTAGTTAATGGAGTGTTCTGGTATTTCTAATTTAATCTTTTGAGGAAGATAAGAAATGTAAAAACTTAGTGGAAGTGTAACACTGTTAACAGAACTATCTTCACCCCGGGAGGCTGATAAGTGCTGACTTTAATTACCCCTTGTTAATTAGATACGATATCTGCCGTGCAAGGTGATAGGAGCGATACATGTTGTTAGCATTGTGGAGGCTAGTTAGCTTAGCGACATGGTATTGTAAAATTTCTTTTTTCGAATTTATGTTTATAATTTCTTTAAAATTCTTAAAAAAATCACCAGAATGTGTGGATTTAAAACAATCAAAATTTATCAAAAATTAAAATCTGAAAAGGCAGATATAATTTGCGTAAACATCAGTCCATGCAAATCTTTGATTTAAGCATTTTAGACATATTTGAAAATTTAAAGAAAATGTTTAGCCGACAACACTTTTAGCAGTTGCCTATCTAGGCGTATTTCCTCCTGGGGTGGGGGAACCATCTGTCAGTTTGACCCCACCCTTGACCCCTAAATCCTGAGGCCTTATCCTTTTCTCGTCTATTTATGGACACAGGTGTGAGGAGTTAGACCTATAAAAGGTGTGAGTATGCCAGGAATTCGTCGCTCTCCTTACTCAGTAATACTTGCATCAGCTCTGGAGAAGGTTTTGCAGCCATTTTGTTTCACTCTCAGTAAATTTGTAAAGATTTGAAATACTGAGTTAAAGATAATTCTGTTAGATTTCTGCCAAAAACTGTAACTAAGTGTTGGAAGCTGTTTTTTCTGGCATGACGATAGTTTTGATAAATCATACCTCCATACCTTGCGGGACTTTTATGAGAAATAATAAAGATGAAATAAACAAAATATAATCAGTTCAGTTGGGCTAGACCGTGATTCGAGCCCGGACTTCAGATTGTTATATTATCCCTCTTACCAATTGAGCTACCTAGTCATTGGAAGTGTTTTGTCCAAACTTTTCTAGTTATATCCAAATGGAAATTAAGGGGAGATTACGGTATATAGGAAAAACTACAGTGCAGTGGGTCAGGGATCCTTAAGTGGAGATTACTGTATATAGGAAAAACTACAGTGCAGTGGGACAGGGATCCTTAAGGGGAGATTACTGTATATAGGAAAAACTACAGTGCAGTGGGACAGGGATCCTTAAAACACCATATTATAGATTGTAATGAAAATGATATAAGAGCTTATGTTTGCAAATCTTTATGCATCTTTATCCACAAATAAACGTGTTTGTGACCTTCATTTTGCGTTTTGACCTTGACAATCCAACCACTCAGCTATTTAGGGACAATTTTCTTGGTTTCATTGGTTTCATATATGATTACATGCCCCAGTGTTAACCACTCAACATTCATCATAACACTTTGACAGGACCAGTTCACCAGCAGCTTAATGTACCATATCGTAGGTGGACGGCTGATATCTAATCCTATGTATCCGATTCTTCTGCATTCAAGATGATAAGATAAACTGACATGTTGAAATATTGCGCTCACCTACCATTACAAGATGCTGAGTTTGTCAATTAACTACAAAAGAGTCATTGCCAAAAAGAAGATTATTTACGGTATCCATTTTATTTGAGACAAATGATTTTAGTGTAGATTTAATTGACCAGGCACCTTGACCTGGATAGTATTTCATTAGAGTTAGTGTGTATTAAAATAGGCAAATGATATTTAAATTGATTTATGGGTATCTTGTCATAGTTTTTCTTTGAACATTTTTGATGAAATAACTGTTACTTGTCATGTTTTAATAAGATAATCCTACCTGTATAATGTGACTGTAAGTCTGAGGAGATATTTTGTCTGGTACCACTGTTTCCATGTTTACCACTGTTTGTTAGCATTACAGGTTTGCCTGGTACCACTGTTTCCATGTTTACCACTGTCTGTTAGCATTACAGGTTTGCCTGGTACTACTGTTTCCATGGTTACCACTGTTTGTTAGTATTATACATTTGTTTGGTACCACTGTTTCCATGGTTACCACTGTTTGTTAGCATTACAGGTTTGCCTGGTACTACTGTTTCCTTGGTTACCACTGTTTGCTAGCATTACAGGTTTGCCTGGTACCACTGTTTCCATGGTTACCACTTTTTGTTAGTATTACAGATCGTCTGGTACCACTGTTTCCATGGTTACCACTGTTTGTAAGTATTACAGAATAGTCTGGTACCGCTATTTCCTTGGTTATCACTGTCTGTGTCAAGGTTTGTCTGGTACCACTCTTTCCATGGCTACCACCACGTATTTGTGTACTTCATGCTTGCCCAGTACCACTGTTTTCTTGGTTACCACTATTTGTGTGACATGTTTGTCCTATACCACTGTTTCCTTGGTTACCATTGTCTCTTTGTTTTACATACCGTATGTGTCTGGTACGGTGGTACCACTGTTTCCTTGGTTACCACTGTCTCTTTGTGTTACATATGTGTCTGGCACAGTGGTACCACTGTTTCCTTGGTTACCACTGTCTCTTTGTTTTACATACTGTATGTGTCTGGTACAGTGGTACCACTGTTTCCTTGGTTACCACTGTCTCTTTGTGTTACGTATGTGTCCACTGTTTCCTTGGTTACCACTGTCTCTTTGTGTTACATATATGTCTGGTACAGTGGTACCACTGTTTCCTTGGTTACCGTTGGTTATCTATGTGTTACAGGTTTATCTGGTACCGCTGTTTCCTTGGTTACCGTTGGTTATCTATGTGTTACAGGTTTATCTGGTACCACTGTTTCCTTGGTTACCGTTGGTTATCTATGTGTTACAGGTTTATCTGGTACCACTGTTTCCTTGGTTAACGTTGGTTATCTATGTGTTACAGGTTTATCCGATACCAGTGTTGCCCAGGTTACAATATGGTGAAGGGAGAAAAAGGATGTCCAGCTGGTAAGTTTCAACTCTTTAGTTCAGTATAGCATCAATTAATTGTATAGCATCAATAATTAATTGTATAGCATCAATTAATTGTTGATTGCAAATGTTTGACCAGGACAAAAAGTACTGGAAGAGATGTTTCAAGATGGAAAAGAATTAAAAAAGATTTTGATAAATTCTTGTCTATACTCAGGGTTGTCCCTATTTTATCCTTTCTCCATGGACGTCCAATTTGATTTATTTCTGAGGATAAAAACATTTCATATTTCTCTAGCAGTTCTTAAACACGGTTTGCACAGATTGAACTGGTGAGGTATAAATCTAGATAAGTATCAATAAAGATGGGGACATTTCTTATTGAAAGGATGTCATTTTGATCTTGTTAAAGTCTTTATAGTTTCCTATCATTACCGCAATAAAACATGGATTGAATAACACAGTTAAATTGGTAGAAAATTGGGGTGAAATCGGTCGTTTTGTATCCATTTCCTGTGACATCAAGGGACACCATCTTTGAAGATGAACATCGGCAATATTTATTTAAAAATTGAATGAAAAACCCATTAAATTTACCCTATATAGTGTGCACCATTAATTTTCTTATAGCGCTTAAGATTTTGACCTATCTGGTAAGCATCACAAAAATTTGATAACGCAATCTTATCAACTTATGTCAGCTTCATGTGAAGTGGTGCATAAAAATGACATTTACAACATTTCAATTTGAGGATTTATGAATTAAAACTAAAAGCCTAAAGATCAAAGAGCCTTGGTTTAAATTAATTTTGTGTAAACGTAAAAAGTCTCATCTATACACATCTGCATCCCTTCTAAGGTGTTTAACTTGATGTAGATTACTCAGTGTATTTCATATCACATGCGAAATAATAATTAAATGGATTCGTTGTAGAAGTGTTGGGTAATATTAGTAGCTAAACAGCTAACACCATTATGCATTAACTGTTTAACACACATTGTTATCAAAAGGGTTCTGTAAAAATTGAAATTAAAAATCAGGTATGATAAAATCTTTTCCGTTGGACAATTGGGTTGATTGTCCGTGGAAAGTTCATGAGTTGTGGTGTTTAAGAATTACTCACCGTTTAAACGAGGTCTGATGATATTGAACTGTGGAAATTCATCAGTCGGCACAAAGTACTGACTGTAAAAAAGTCACGATCAGTAACGATAATATGTATAGATTGTACATTACCTGGGAGGAGTAGTGGTTTAATTGTGAAAACAAAATCCAGCAAATTAAGATATTTCAGGTCACCTAAATCATTCAGGTGACCTAATTATGCGATTGCCTTTTGTGTGCCGTCTGTAAAAAATATTTTCAACTTCTCAGAACCCAGAATCAGTGGTGGGAATTAGAATCTAGCTGACCCTTAGGGGGCTGAGGAGTGGGCCCTATTAAGGAGCCACAGAGCACAAACTGTTCAAATATTTGTTAAAGGGACTCAAAAACGAATTGGTATCTACTAGCTCTACTGATGTGATTTAATGTGTATTTATATCAGCATCATCAAAATAAGATATTCGCCTACAATTGCCAAATTTTTGTACGCGTATACCTCTTTGGATGGCCGACCATCGCTCAATCAAATCAAATCTCATTTTTAATCAATCTAATTTTTTTTTTAATTTGAAAATGTAAAGTGTCAAAGTGAATGCTTGGACATTGAGTCGGGATTTCACAGTTGGTCGGATGTCATAACATACACGCCTCTGTTAATATAGTTCGGGGACTCGTGAGGATATGTTCACTGATGCATGCATAAATTATGCACCCAGTAAGCACCAAGATGGTGGGGGGAGGGGGGAAATGGAACGGAATGGAATGTTATTGATAAAAGGAGTTCCTTTATATATTTCATTTATTATATGGTAACTGACTCAATGTAGAATATGTAATATAACGGAGTATGGTACTGTTTTCAGTGGTGCCCCTGAAGAACCTGAAGAAGACGACCCTTGAGCTACTCCAGCAGAAATTCCCTGATTTGCTGACCAATACAGAGCTGGAGGGAAACCTTCTCTACCAAGGAGCCTTTACCGTATTCGTCCCAATAGACACGGCATTTCAAAACCTCACCTACGATGATAGGTATCTCCATTGTTTAATTTCCTCGCCCAAGATAATCAGGGTCAATATTTTTATTTCAAAATTTTACAGATAAAATATTTCGTTTCATAGCATGAAGTACTATTTGTCTTATAAGTTTTACCAGAAGATTATTTTTCAAAGTTATTTAGAGTTCAAAAGCAAAGTACTAGGATTTAGATAAAAAAATCTTGCTAAGAGACCATTTCATAATTAATAAGTATTCAAAACACAAAGATAAATAAAGATAGAAGATCAATGATGTACTGTGCAATCTTAACCTGCTTGAGGGACCACCTCTATTACAAAACCACCAATGTCAAGAGACAACCTACTGTTATTTTCATGTTAATTACCTCATTCACCCCTGAAGACACATTTGAACTCTGCCAACTCAAAGTATGGAATAGTTCATTATAAAATTTCAGGGGTGAATGAGTTAAACCTGTATGAAGAGGCAACCTGTGATAAGAGACCACTTTATGGACTTCCAGAGGGTGGTCTCTTAACACAGGTTTGACTGTAACTTATAGTGTGTGGTTACGTTTCGGTGTTATACGGTTACGAGACACGCTGTTGATTTATTCACCAGACAGAGGCTCCATCCCTGGACGTATCATGCACCGTCCCTCCTCCATTATCACGTCGTTA